>JANRMT010047211.1:5710-16853 GCA_026402145.1 Polypterus bichir lapradei
GGTTCAGTCCTCATGTACACAGGCAGATGGCAGACAATCCAGACGCACAAAACGATCCAGGACAAAATAAGTACAGGTAACCCAACGGAAGGCAGACAGGAAATTTGAAACACAAATTACAAACTTTTTTTTTTTGGGTCACTGGCCCCTTTTTTAAAAGCCACGCTGACATCCTTTGACCAGCACCCTCAGCAGAAGACCAATCAGAGCCACTGCTGGGAGTTGCAGTTTCAAATTCTATTGGCTACTTTCACCATCCCAAGTCGCGGTTTTCTCTGTAGCTGCTTCCTGTTCTCTCTCATCTGCAAATGACTGAGGCCACGGACTCTGAACCGTGACTTTGCAGGGGTCTACTGTATATATGTGTGTTTTTATATAATATATATATACTTTTCTAGGTGTTCTTATTGTTTAATTAACCCATTATTTACTAATTAGTGGGTCTGATGCTAAAGTAGTTGCAGCCTTTGATTATTCAGTGTTGTTTGCTAGCGTGTCGGCTCTGCTCATTTTTAATTGTCATTGATAAGATACAACAAAGGGGAAAAACAGCACAGAGAAAGGGCAAAATAGAAGGAAATCAACAAAAGAGAGGTAAGCATTTAAATTTATAGCAAAAGCAGAAATATTTCTAAATGTCTTATAAATGTAAAAATCATGCTTATGTGCTTTTCTGAATGTAGAATAAAAGGAAAATAACACCAGCTAATTAAATGAGATCAGTGCTGTCAGGTGTTGTCACTGATTAGGAATCTGGTTGGAACAAAAACCTGCAGCCACAGGGGGTCACCAGGACCGAGTTGGTTTAGACAAATGATGCAATGGTTGGATGATCTAATGGCTTACAATATAGCACTGTTTGTGAAAAGCAACAGCAAGCACTCTTGTCGTCTTATTCAAATGTAATTCGTACTTCTGTCTGTAATCAGGATGTTCTTGCAAGTTCTTCGCTGTAGGAAAAAATGTGTATCTGTCCCTTCTGAAAATTTAAATATCCAGCAAAAAACTAAAACCAAATGCTTTGTTCGGTAGCTCCTGTAGCCTTTACTGTTCCAAGCACAAGTTAAAATACTCGTTATGCATATAATATATGCAAGGTAATTTGTGTGTAAATATACTGATATAGTAAAAAATTCATACTTGTAATGTCCTAACCATTTAATGCATGAAAAACAGTGATGTACAAATTATTCATACATGCTGCAACATACAAATATCAGTCAAAAGAGTGGTACATTTGCAGACCTATGTCAATAGCCTCCTATGCTGGACCCACCTTTTAGATGTATGAAGTATAATGTCCCAAAAAAAAAAAAAACCTCCGAGTAGGGCTGGGCGATTAAACTAAAAGTAATCGAAATCGACATTCAGAACCTATAATCGATCAAATTTTTCCAGGTCGATTATTTCGATTACTTTCCCTTTAAAAACACTACCGCGTGTGGAGTCACGTTACCCCGCTCCGTTAAGTTATTCCGCCGACATGTCAAGCATGGAGAGCTTAAACGCTGACACAACTGAGCAACAAAAGCAGCTTGTACCAAATAAAAACGCAGTCTCCGTCATTTGGACACATTTTGGTTTCAGTAAGGATGACATCGAACAAAATGAAGTCAGATGTAGACATTATAGAAAAACAGTTCCGACGCCCAAAGGTAACACCACCAATTTGTTTCAACACTTGAAGCACAATCACGTCACTGAATATGAACAGTGCATGGCTCAAAAAAAACAGAGACTGACAAGCACCCAGCAACAAGTGCCTCCGCAAAGCAAATGTCAATAATACAAGCGTTCACAAATGCCACACAGTATGAGAAGAGTTCAAGAAGATGGAAAGAAATAACTGATGCTATTTGTTACATCGCAAAGGATATGACTCCCGTGGCTACAGTGGAGCGAAGCGGGTTTAAACACCTTGTTAAAACTCTCGACAGAAGATACTGTGCCATCGCGATCACATTTTTCTAAAACTGCGCGGCCAGACATGTACAAGACATGTTGTAAAAATGTAGCTGCTGAACTGAAAAATGTTCAACACTTTGCAGCCACATCTGATCTCTGGTCAAGTAGGACGATGGACCCATTCTTGAGCCTTACTTTGCACTACATTGACGACGATTGAAAGCTGCGCCAGAGATGCCTTGCGACGGCATATTTTCCAGCCGATCACACGGCAGATAAAATTGCGCAAGGTCTGAAAGATATGCTTTCTGAATGGGACCTCGCGGAAGAAAAACTTTCAGCCATTACGACAGACAACGGTGCAGAGATGAGCAGCTATTTGGTGTCCCTCATGCTGGATAGTGAGGCAAATCCACTGGACTGGTGGAGGAAGCATCATGTACACTTTCCCAGCTACTAGCTCACCATCAGAGCGGGTTTTCAGTTCGGGCGGAAACATTGTTACATGCCTCAGGTCCTGCCTCAAACCTGAAAAGGTTAACATGCTTGTGTTTCTTAGTAAGAACTTCCAGTAAATTCATGTTCATATAGTGACATGACAAGATCGCTAAGATCACCTCATGCAACAGTGTGTAGAGAGTTCTATTTTCATTACAACAATCTGTTGTTTACATTGATACATTGCACATTAAAATATTGGTTTACAGAAGATGCAAGAAATGCACTGTTTAAAATATTATTTACAGGATATATGAGAGTTATTTTATTTAGAAGAGATACTGCTTATTTTCTACTTTTAAGAAGAAAAACATTGAAAATAATTTATTTTGTTTCCAAAAGTGCAAGTTATTTATTTTTACTTTATAAGAACAAAGTGATCGTTCGTTTTAGGCAATGTGTGCTTTAATTTCAGTTGTTCAACATTGATGTTCAATAAATAATCACAGTGCGTTTCCTTCAATTATTTTAAAATCAAGTAATGCACCCTTCATTCAAAAATCTCTCACTTGTAATTTGTGAGCATATTTACTATACAAAACTTGTCAGTGAACTATGAGGGCAAAAAAATAAAAAAAATAAATAAAATCGTTCATTTATCGTAATCGAGTTAAAATCTTCAATTAATCGAGATTTTGATTTTAGGCCAAATCGCCCAGCACTACCTCAGAGTGACCCATGTCCTGTGATCAGTGTTGCAGTAGGGCTGACCATGGTGCTACCCTCTTGAATAACTTGCAACAAAAAAAAAAAAAAATCAAGAGCCTTCCTTTTTCTTACATTAGAAATTTGGGTTAATTCACAAATGTGCAGAAACTGAGATGGTGTGTTTATATAATTGCAGTTTCCCTTTGAACTGAGTTGAGGTACATTTTTAAATGTTTGTCACATAACATACAATGGTGTATGAACGATTGTGAATCCCCTCATGTTTTGTTTTTATATGATAAACACCTACTATGAAATAGTTACTTAATCAGAAATAGTTCTTATTGTTAGTAAAACATGTATGTTAAAATTAAGTCTATAGAAGTGAATTATTTTTAGTTAAATTTAGGGTTTTCCTCTAAATATTCTAGATAAGCTGTCTCATCCTAAAGACTTGTGTCTTGGGTAACTAGGTAATTTTACTTTGGACCCAATGTAAGTGTGATTGTTTGTATGAATGGGTCCTGCAATGTTCTGGTGCATGGTCCTGTTTCCTTCAATGTTACTGCCACTTGCAGGATGTCTCTGGCCAGATATAAGTGTGAATTGGCTTGAGTGGGTTTGAGAATTTTAATGTTAAATTTACATTATAGCATCTCCAACATTAATCCACTGGAATATGGATTACTCTGTCCCCCAATGTGAGATTTTTGTGTATTTTTGTTCTCGTATTATACACATTCCAATAAGAAGTAAATACATAAAGTAATGGCACAATTCACCAAAATACAAGTTGTTAAACCAAATTTGTGAAGCAAAGTAGCATGAATAATGTGCTTTTCTTAAAACATTAAGCTGCCCCACCAACTCTCATCTAAAGAGGAGACTAACCCAAATTCCCAGGAAGGAATTTTTAAATTGAAGACAGGACTCATGAAAAACTGTTGATGGGAAAGGCAAGTCTTCAGTTTTAAATGTCCTTCCCAAGAGGCTTTAAATTTCCTGCTTATGTGTGCTGATAATTCAGGAAGCAGCTAATAACAATGCTTTAGCAAGAAAAGCTCTGGATAAAAGCTATGCGTGACATGAGTAATATGTTTCCCCCAAATGGCATTTTTATATCCTTTGCCGTTTTACAGCACTGGTTGCTTTTGCATTCTATTATGTTATAAACTTTCATGCAAAATAGAGAGAGGTTGTTTATTTTCTTGGCCACCACTACGAAGTACATGGGGTAAGAAACATATAAAAAAAAAAAACAAAAAAAAAACTGAGTTTAGTATTCCTAATATTATTAGTATAACCAAAATTTATGAGTCTTTAAATGTGTTGAATGGTGCCATGTTTCTGAAACAATTTTGTCTTTGCACTATACTTATTCAAGCTTTAATAAGTAATGTACAAAATGCTGTTGGGTAATACTGTATGATGAATTTAATGTGAATTATAATTATTTTGCTGCAGAATGGAAGATACCATTAAAAATGAGTTAAATCTGCTTGAACGCTTCATTAAAGTTATAGAGGAAAGTCGACAAATAGGTATGTGTTTCAGTTTGGCCTTATGTTCTGTTGTTGGTGTGTTTTTCTTGTATTTTTTTTTTTTTTTAATTCTAAAACCTATTTAATCAGTCATATAGTTCCTAGTATTTTTTAGGACTATGCTTTCTTTCAGTATACACCTTTCATGTTAAGAAAATAATTTTAAAAGCCGGTTATCAGTACTTTGCATTCCCCACCTGTGTCAACAAAATTAAAATGGAGACCCTATCTTTGACACTACTTTCTGTATAGTGTCTGAGTGAATGTATAGTTCACAGTCAGAGAAACAGTTCAAACTTCAATGTGTATATCAGGAATTGTTAAAATAAATCAGTTGTTAAAGATTGAAAACCAAAGGAGTACATGTAAATGCTGAGATTCAGTCTGAGTGAAGCTTTAGGCAACTTTGAGCTTACTGGCATTTTTGAAAGGGTGAAACTACAAGTATACTTTCAAAATCAAGCTATGAAAGCCATTTCCAATGAGAAGTAAAACATGATGAGAGAGAAGGAAAAAATTCTGTGCCATGAAAAAGTATTTGCCTGTTTCTTGTTTTTGAGTAAATGTGTTGTTCACTAAAGATTTATTTTGTTACTTGATTGAAGAAATACCTTTTTTATTTCGTATGCCAATTACTGAATAAACAGTTATCCTCTTCGTGTGGCAGAAATACCCAGACATTGATCCGTGGGAGCCAAACTGGCTACCGGACTTCACAAGACGGCATGGCTTGCTGTTGGACACGACAGATTACCAGCCGCTGGACTACTTCAATCTGTTTTTTCCCCCCAAGGCTGCTTTTCAGCTACTGTCAGATGAGACAAACAGGTATGCAGAGCAATTTTTTGAATCGTGGGCTGCGCTTGCACCGCATTCTCGTTTTTCAAAGTGGAAACCCACGACAAAAGACGAGATGAAGGGCTTTGTGGCATTACAAATAGAGAAGGGATTAGACTGGCAATACAACTTCAGGGAGCATGGGTCCAGACATTCTTTGTCCTCTGGTGGCTTTGGACAGGTTATGCCGCGTGATAGGTACGTGCTGCTGCAAAGTTTTATTCACTTCTGTGATAACCAGAAGCAAATCCCAAGGGGTGAGCCAGGCTATAACCCCATGTATAAAGTTCAGCCCCTGCTTGACATTGTGGAAACAACATATAAACAGTTTTATCAGCCTGGCCATGATTTGTCTGTGCATGAATCTATGATAAAATGCACACTTTTTTTTTTTTTCTGCCAATATATGCCACACAAGTCCACAATGAATGGCATAAAGGATTTTGTAGAACATCTGCAAGGATAAGAAACCACTTAATCCAAATTTTCTACAACATCAAGAAGAACACGCAAAGAGAGATCCAAGACCTCATCCTGCTCCTTGGAAATGACAGTCAGGAGATGGTAAAGGAGCTCCATCGCTATTACAAAAGACTCCAGAAACTCCTTATTGTCAACAAAAAGAAAAAGCTGCATAGATTACAAGAAAGCTGGACACTTAATAGCAAAAAACAAAGAGCAACAGACCTGCATTGTTAATCTCTCCTCATACACACCAAATGAAGCAGAGATTTCAGTACTTAGAGGGACTTTCATATTGTCCTGCAAAGCCCATTGACGACATCAGACTCTGCAGTGATATGGAAGAATTCTTCAGAAAACTCGGACTAAAAGAATTTTTCCACAAGAAAGAAAACAGTAACACACAGGAACCAACAACAAGCAGTTCCAACAACCCCACCAGTAAATCCACATGGACACCAGAAGCTGGCAGAAACTCCACCCTGGATAATTATATAGACTGCTTCCGACAGAGAGTGAAAACGGGGATCTTAAACATGCAGCAAAATCGGATAGAAAACATTACTAAGGGAAAATACAGACATCATTATCAAACCAGCAGACAAAGGGGGTGCTTTAGTCATCATGAACACATCAGATTATATACAGGAGGCACAAAGACAATTGCCCAATACTATGCATTATTACAAATTGCAAGAAGACCCAACAGATCTCTACAAAAAGGAACTAAAAAAGATGTCAAGAGGAAAGCTACTTACTATCGGGGATCATGTAAACAGTTTAATTCCTGAGAACCCCAAAATGGGTTACTTCTACATGCTTCCTAAAATCCACAAAGAACCCAGGAAGGCCTATCATCTCAGGAATTGGCTCCCTTACAGAAAAGGTCTCAGGTTGGGTGGAACACATTCTTAAACCCCTTGCCCGCAACACAACCAGTTACATCCAGGACACCACTGACTTCTTAAAAAAACTGTGCTTTAGGCCCCTTACCTGAGGGAACCTTACTGGGCACAATGGATGTTGAGGCCCTGTACACAAACATCCCCCATGATGATGGCATATTGGCATGTGAAACGTACCTCAGACAACATGATTTACCCACAAAGTCAGTAATAGAAATGATAAAATTCACTCTGACACATAATCTATTCTCTTTTGGACAAGATTGTTACTTGCAACAAATGGGGACTGCAATGGGCTGTCGGTTTGCACCTCACTATGCAAACCTATTCATGGCAAAATTGGAGGAAGATTTCATGTCAATGTGCATCTTAAAACCAATGTTATATCTCCGTTACATAGATGATATCTTCATAATCTGGACTGCCAGTGAGAAGGACCTCCTCCATTTTCATAACGAATATAATTCTTTTTACCCCAACATAAAGCTGAAGCCGAATTACTCAAAAACAGAAGTCAGCTTCCTTGACACCACCGTTCAACTGAAAAACACCCTTGTAACTTATGTTTTTTTACAAAACAATAGACAGACGGACCTACCTAAAATGTGACTGCTTCCACCCCAAGCATATAAGGCACTCCATTATTTTTAGCCAAGCAATACGGTACAATCGTATTTGCTCAGACCCGACAGACCGGGATCAACAACTGCAGGAGCTCGGACAAGATTTCATCAGACAAGGTTATACCCCCAAAACAATAGACGCTCAAATAAGAAGAGCTACTGCCATACCCAGAGAGAACCTTCTGGAATATATAAACAAAAACAAGAACCGCATCCCCCTTGTCACCTACAACCCACATCTTGAAACACTTCGAAAAATTATAAAAGAACTTCAGCCAATGCTAAACAACAACCAAACACTGAAAAATGTATTTCCTGAACCTGCCCTCCTGGCATACAGACAACCACCAAACCTTCAGCAACTTATTGTCCGAAGCTCCCTAAATGAACCGACAGAAAATGGCACATCTCCCTGTCTACAGAAAAGATGTAAAAGGTGCCCACATCTACAATACAGACCATATAGTTATACCAAACTGCCGACTTGAACATCACATAAAGGGATCATTTTCCTGCAGATCATCTAATGTTGTCTACCTAATTCTCTGCATGAAATGTCCTGACACTGCACTCTATGTGGGAGAAACTGGACAAACACTCCGCCAGAGAATGAATTTGCACAGATTCCAGGGCCTGAGTTGCCTCGAAAGCTTGCATATTGTAATCTTTTTAGTTAGCCAATAAAAGGTGTCATTTTGCTTGGCTCTTCTCTACACAGATTCCACATTAAAACATGGCAACACAGATAGACACTGTGAGAGGGACTTTGAAGTCACAGTGCTTATGGGCATCTTCAAAACACAGCAAGAGAGAAAAGAATGGGAAGTTAAACTCATGTTAAAATTTAATACAACATGGCTTGAACAGAGACAAGAGTTTTATAGCTAGGTATGAGGACTGTTTGCATCTCTCGGACTGACACAGATAACCTGTCTACAGACCCATATTGTTTTGAAAAACTCATCACAAACTTCAAAGGACTTTGTTGGACAGTTATCTAAAGATCTTGACCATACATTGTTCCTCTCTCTCCTGTTTTAATTAATCTTAGCCTGAATGAACCTATTAAATCCAGTATCCGGCGCCGCATCCGATTGGCAGCCTTTTCCAGCAGCTCGGTATATGACTTTGTTTTTACCTTTTTATCTCTATTTTTCTCTATTTCACTGATCACTTCTGCCACTTTCTTTTATGTGGAATTTCTCCCTGGACACTTTTTACTATTTTTACTACTTGACATGGATTTTTACACTCCGAGAATCGCCTATTCAAGTAGTCAACTTAAAGCACTGAGAAGAAATGCTCATGCCGGTGTGGTTCCTTATTTACCTGATGAGGTAAGAAGACGATATCGGGGCAGCCGAGCCGGCGCAAAGATAAAAGATAAGATTAAATCGAGACAACTTGAGAGAAAATGGTGTTTTAAACCGTCGGTGCCTTCTGTGATCCTGGGAAATGTGAACTCACTACCAAATAAGATCGACGAACTGGCTGTGCTGGTGAAAAATGTCAGAACCTACAAAGAATGCAGCTTGCTGTGTTTTAGTGAAACGTGGCTAACAACTACCATCCCAGATGCTAACGTGGAGCTACCCGGGTTTAGCACAGTTAGAGCGGACAGAGACGCAAGTACCTCCTGGAAGAAGAAAGGAGGAGGACTCGCTCTCTATGTCAATACAAAGTGGTGCAACTCAGGACATGTAAACGTTAAAATCTCCAGTTGCTGCAGGGACATCGAACTGTTGGCTGTAAGTCTGCGTCCCTATTACTTGCCCAGAGAGTTTGGACAGGTAATTGTTGTCATTGTTTACATCCCCCCCTCAAGCGAACGCGGAGATAGCGAGTGACATCATCCATTTCGCAGTTGCTAAGTTACAAACGCAGCACCCTGAGGCACTTGTGCTAATCGCTGGAGACTTTAACCATGTAACGCTGGACAAAACATTACCTACCTTCTCCCAGTATGTGGATTGTAACACCAGGGGAAACATGAGTATCGACCTACTGTATGCAAACGTTAAAGACGCATACAGCCCCACCCCGCTGCCTGCGCTTGGGAAAGCAGATCATAACCTGGTTCTGCTTCAGCCTCAATACAAACCAAGAGTGAGGGTGCTACCTACAACCACACGCTCATTCAAGAAATGGTCCCCTGAGGCAGAGCAGGCTCTGAGAGACTGCTTTGGAACTACAGACTGGGATATACTGCTGGGGTCACATAGTGAGAACATTGAAGAGGCTGTTGAATGCACAACTGATTACATCAACTTCTGTATGGACATTGTAGTTCCAGTAAGAACAGTACGCTGCTATTCTAACAACAAGCCATGGGTTACAAGTGACATCAAGGGCCTTTTGAACCAGAAGAAAAGGGCTTTTAAAGGTGGTGATCAGCATGACCTCAAGGGCGTGCAGAAGGAACTCTGAGTCCAACTCAGGGCGGCAAAAGAGCAGTACAGGAGAAAGCTGGAGCAGAAGTTGCAGAACAGCATGAAGGAAGTGTGGGATGGCATGAAGATTATCACTGGCTGCAGCTTGAAGCGGGGTGCCACCATCGAGACAGACGTGGAGAGAGCAAACCAAATGAACAACTTCTTTAATAGGTTTGATCACCCTAACCCACTCTCACCTCGGAGTACTGCATCCTCCAACCATCCTTCTGCTGATGCCAGCATAGGTGAGACATCCCCACCCACAATTACAGCAGCCCATGTGAGCAGAGAGCTGAAAAGACTTCGTGCCAGCAAAGCAGCGGGTCCAGATGGTGTATCGCCACGACTGCTGAAGGCCTGTGCATTGGAACTGGGGAGTCCTCTACAGCGCATCTTCAACCTGAGCCTGGAACAGGGGAGAGTCCCAAGGCTTTGGAAAACATCTTGTATCACTCCTGTCCCAAAGGTATCACATCCCAGTGAGCTGAATGACTTCCGGCCTGTTGCTCTGACATCACATGTGATGAAGACCATGGAGCGGCTGCTGCTTCACCACCTGAGGCCACAGGTCCGCCACGCCCTCGACCCTCTGCAGTTCGCATACCAGGAGAAGGTAGGAGTGGAGGATGCCATCTTTATGCTACACCGATCCCTCTCGCACCTGGACAGAGGCAGTGGTGCTGTAAGGTTTTTGGACTTCTCTAGCGCCTTCAACACCATCCAACCTCTGCTCCTTAGAGACAAGCTGACTGAGATGGGAGTAGACTCACACCTGGTGGCATGGATTGTGGACTATCTTACAGACAGACCTCAATATGTGCGTCTTGGGAACTGCAGGTCTGACATTGTGTTCAGCAATACAGGTGTGCCGCAGGGGACTGTACTTTCTCCGGTCCTGTTCAATCTATATACATCAGACTTCCAATATGACTCAGAGTCCTGTCACGTGCAAAAGTTCGCTGATGACACCGCCATTGTGGGCTGCATCAGGAGTGGGCAGGAGGAGGAGTACAGGAAGCTAATCAAAGACTTTGTTAAATGGTGCGACTCAAACCACTTACATCTTAACACCAGCAAAACCAAGGAGCTGGTGGTGGATTTTAGGAGGCCCAGGCCCCTCATGGACCCTGTGATCATCAGAGGTGACTGTGTGCAGAGGGTGTAGACCTATAAATATCTGGGAGTGCAGCTGGATGACAAATTGGACTGGACTGCCAATACTGATGCTCTATGTAAGAAAGGTCAGAGCAGACTATACTTTCTGAGAAGGTTGGCATCCTTCAACATCTGCA
>JANRMT010047212.1:0-10220 GCA_026402145.1 Polypterus bichir lapradei
AAACTGTGAAGGAGACGAGAGCGGCGAGCGCCTGCTGTGTGTTACGTTTCTGTCTGTCTGTCTGTTATCAGTTTTTAAGATGTTTTCATATTTCTACTGTCGTTGTGTTTATTAATTTATCATATTATTCTGTTTCTTAAACTGAGTGGGCTTCAGTTGGGGTCTTTATTGAATTATCTGATAAATTCCTGGCATGGACAAAGAAACACAAAAATTAATTACTTATAAGCAGGAGATGAGAACTTATTATGGGATTGATAATTTTTTTAATAAAGAGGACTAATATGGAGTCTGTGGACTTCAGAGTGTAATAAACGAATAAGAAATACTGACGTGAATGACACTTTAGCAGACCCCCTGTGACAGGTCATCTCTTCTATCACTTGGTGGTCTTCACTCTCTGAGCTCCTGTCTCACATTAAATGTTTACCCTCAGTGTCTCCTCAGATGTTCTCTCTGTGATCTCTCAGCTTTCTCTTTAAATCTCCTCCTCCTCCTCACTGAGCTCAGACAAACTTTCACTTTCGTTTCTTCACAAGTCACTTCCTTGTTTGTCTGACTGATTCTCTCTGCCTGCCTCTCCTCAGACTGACGATGGCCGAAGCCCAGCTGTGTGGATTACAGGACGAGTTCACCTGCTCGGTGTGTCTGGACACCCTAACTGACCCCGTCTCAATCCCCTGTGGACATAATTTCTGCCTGAAGTGCCTCACAAAGTACTGGGATCAGAGCCAAGAGAGCAGCTGTCCTCAGTGCAGACACACCTTCACCACAAGGCCTGAACTGAAGAGAAACAATCTGCTGAATGAAGTCGTTAAGAAATTAAAGGAGACAACAATCAGTTCTCCTCCATCTCAGAATTATGCCGGCCCTGAAGACGTGGAGTGTGACTTCTGTACTGGGAAGAAGTTCAGAGCGGTGAAGTCCTGTGTCACCTGCATGGCCTCCTACTGTCAGACTCACCTGCAGCCTCACTATGAAGGAGACGCCCTGAAGCACCACAAGCTGGTGGATCCTGATAGAAATCTGAAGAAGAAACTCTGTGAGAAACATCAGAAAAGTCTGGAGATATTCTGTAAAACTGATGATTCCTGTATCTGCATGATGTGTGTGGTGACTGGACATAATGGGCATAAAATGGTCAAGCTGGAAACAGAAAGAAAAGAAAAGCAGGTGAGTGATGTTTAGAGTTTAATGGAAACTGTTTCAATAACTTTGAGTTAAGGAATTTGTACATTTAATGTGATAGAGAAATCTCTTCATCTACAGTAAAACTCGATTATCTGTCACTTGATTACCTGTCAGGACTAAATAACAAAACCCAACCTTGTGCTCACCAGCGTCTCCTGATTACTACTGCGAGTTCTGCACATTGGAACAACAGAAATCCCAGTGTCAGTTACGTAACTTCAGCTTTAATGGCGGTTTGTAGCTTTTCTCTTTTGTTATAATTAAACTAAACTACAATACATTGTTATGGCCTATCAACATATGTGTCTGCTGTTTGAACTTATTAAACGTTTATGAAACAGCAACAGCTCTTCAAGTATTGCTTCAATGACGGAGTAGGAAGGCCAGCAGTGAACGATAAAAAGCGGGATGCTGAAATAATTGAACAATGTGTTGAAAATGGAAACCAGTGACGGTAATGTTAATCTGTATTAATGTTAATGGTCTTCTGCATTGTAATTTTCTTTATATATTCTGTTATATCAGGTTGTGTTAATATATTGTGGCGTGCAGGCAGCTTGTGATGCTCTGTATTGGGGCAGAAAGGGCAGAAAGCTGTAAGTGATGGGACTGGCTGAGGGGCTTCTGTTCTGTGAGGGGCGGACAGGAGAAGTGAGGAGAGAAGGGAAGGTGTGGAGCAGGGAGTCAGGAGACAATAAGCAGGAGTGTTCGTGGGATCAGAAATACACAACGAGAGTGGCAGGAGATCAACTGATCAGTAGGGAAAGCTTTCTTTTATTGTTTAGGAGGTGAGCTCTGTAAGCCAAATAGCGGAGTGTAAGACAGGACACCGCTTGTGAAGGAACAAAGACTCCACGTAAAACGTAGAAAACTCCAGGACCTCTGAGTTGTATTTGCTTATTACACTGGTCATTACAATATTATATAAATTAATTCATTTTGTTAATATAGTTTTTACGACTGTTCGCTACACTATTTTACTGTATGTCATTTTTAAAGTAGCTGCTCTGTTATCCGTCTTTTCTCTTATCTGTCACAGCCTTTGTCCTGACCCCTAACTGATAATCGAGGTTTTACTGGACCTTATAAACCTGATGTTTCAAGTTCAGAGCATTGGCTGCTGGACTCCATCCTGGTGAGACTGGTGCAAGTCATGAAATAGCTCAGGATGAGATCCCCAAGATGGCCCACAAACAACTAAGTTCTCTCCTCACAGCCAGCTGAGTTTCTTTCTACTCTGATCAGTTTCTCTTTTGAGTTTCTAAGGCAGTGGGAGGCCAACTATAGCCTGCTGTCTAGAAATGTCCACTGGCAGGGGTGCGAGCGTCACGTGGGCTACTCGTAGAAATGTCTGACATTCGGACCCTCCTGAGGTGTTCTTATCAAGATGATTTTACAGTTGGCTGATGTAAGCGTAGTAAGTGAGCACACAATGTCATCCTAAACGTAATTCAATAGAAGGTCTGACACGTCAATAGACACACTCTGTACTGCTGACACTTACACGCTGAGTGTGCTTAGCTGCTCGTCTGACTTTGTGGTGTTTGTCCATTTTAAAGAATCAGAGTTTGCATTTGGCTGATCTCAGGGCTGTTTAAGAGACACATTATTGTCACATGTCAATCTGTATTGTACTCCAGAGTTAAGTCTACGATTCTTACAATAAGTTCAGCTCAGAAATGTCAATATACTATTCCTGTGTAGATTTTCTGTTTTTAATGATATAACTCATCAGGCTCTTCATTAGTGAGTAGACATCATGTTATTTAGTGGAGCAGTAAGGACATTTTGAATGTCAAACCCCTGAGTGATAATCACACCACATGTATGATTATAACAAAGACTCTGAACTTTCATATTTGGTAAAACCCTAACAAGTCCAGCAGTAGTGTAAAGAACTTACTAGAAGTGTAAGTCTGACCATCTAAGCCAAATTTCAAATCCCCCATCACTACTACACAACCTCAATGTACAGTAAGTTCAGATAAAGACACTTAACTTCAGTCCACCATTTGGTGTTTCTTTAAATAAAGGACTAGTGTCACATCGACTCTGCCAGGTCTCAGTAAGTGACACAAATGTGGCTGAGTCTTCGCTGGAATATTAAAAGAGCTCGGCTCACAGGTGAACATACGTTTAGAAACCAACATCTCAAACAACAATGAAGTCTATGAAGTGGCCTGATATTTTTCAGTTTACTATGAATCAGGTAACTAATATCAGCATCTAATTTTTGATCTGTTTATGTTTTCTGTTGTTTGGCAGTCACTTGATTTGGATTGATTTACATAAATCAGTTCTTCAGATGTCCCTGAAAGCAGACATGTAATTGTAGGACAGACTGGCACTGCTTGGTCCGAAGTCTTTTTCTTAAGCTGCCACCGCCTGCCCCTCTTTTATTGACTCGTACCTTCAGCTCAGATGTCAGTTCACTTCACCAGGACTCTCCTTGACAGTTTTGTGTCTCCTCTGATTAGTCTCATCAAACACAACAAATGTCACCCAGCAATGTCTCAGTATGTCACTCTTTATCACTTTGTGACTGAAGAAGGAGCCAAAACTCAACTTGATGGACATCACTTAGCAGGAATTAGCAGTAAAAGGTTGGATTTCTGTTCATCCAAGACACCTACAGCAGCAAGTCCACTCCGTCCTTTATAACCCTTTGTAAGCACTAAAACTCTGATCTCTGCCCTTGGATTATCTTCTGCCCTGTAGTAAGACCCTTATTGTGGCCATCACAAATGCTAAATGATCTCTTCTGCTCCAAAGGGTGAAGTAGTGCCAGACGGTAAGAGCTGAAGACCCCTGTAATGGAGTTGAACGTGGGGGTCTAATTCAGTTCTGACTTGATAAAGGAAAGCAATGTGCACAAGTAAGAGAGACCACATCTAAAATCTGTAGAATTACTGAAGGAGGACATCAACCAGCAGTTGTACATTTGTTTTCCATTAAAAGATAACCAGTAAGAGTGAAACCTTAAAGACTTTAAACTGCAGAACAACTCACAGTCACAGGAGAAAAGGACAAGAGAAAGTAAAGAATCTTTTATAAGAAAGACAATGCCAACTGAATGTTCTTAAATGTGTGACAGAGGAAGCTCTCCATGGATTCAATAATCTGAGACGAGAACTGAGACGAGAACATTTAAAAGCTGGTTCTGAATGAATGATGTTTACTGGGAAATATTTTGGATAAAAATTATGAGGAATAAATTCACAAGTTATGTGCCTTTCTGTAAGTGTAAGAGAAAGATCCAACTAAGGTAACAGAGACTCATGTTGGGTGTTGTCTGTTGATGTTGTCTGTCAGTATACATTTGAATACGTTCATCTTCAGTTATCCTTATATTAGAAATACATTTTATTTTTCCACTGTGACTCTTCCCTGGTGGAGTTTGCATGTTGTCATTGTGTCTATGGAAGATAAAAAATGTATGTATTAGCAGAATTTGCATAAATGGACATAAAAATAATTAACAGCTTTAAAGCATTAGATTAAGCATAAATTAAAATGACAAGCTAATAATAAGATATGTCAAGCAAATGGTTAAATAAAGACATAAGTTATATTGCATTTTCTAGTTAAAACCTTATTGAAAATTACCAATATTGGGAAAGGAAGGATAGAACAGGAAGAGAAAGACATGTAGAAACTACCCAAGGACAAAAAAAGAAAGGAGAATAAGAACACCTGTTGAGTGATACTAATAACAAAATGTAGAAGAAATGGTCAGGATAGGTACGTGAGAAACCATCTGGAATAGTGAGTCAGCAGAAAACAGCAAAGGCATTGTGACAACGAGGTCAAGAAGATGTAATGTATGAAAAATAAAATTAGTATATTCATGTACTAGTATACATAAATATAGAAAATATATAAACATTAACCTTAGTGCAGAAATTAATGCAAGTCAGGCATTCCAAGCAAGTTATTAAACAGAACCACATGCCATATTTCTTTTTAATTAAAGCTTAGCTTTAAGTTACAAGTATAAACTAGCATGCAAGCCAAGGAAAGGGAAGTGATAAGAGTGCACAAATATGGAAGAAGGAACTTCTGCCGAGCCAAGGCCAATAAAATTGAACAAAACAGAAAGTAAAAATGGACAACAGACAGTGAAAATACCGGAGGCCAGCTACTGGGGATGTCAGGAGATCATAATGGTTCTCATAAAAACTCCAAGTATCAGCTGGGCAGGTGCAGATAGGAGTCAGAGAATAAAAGCAAATGAGCTAATCTGAGCAAGGTCGGAATGATAAGAAATGACTACAACAACAACAACATTTATTTGTATAGCACAATTTCATAAAAAAATGTACCTCAAAGTGTTTTACATAATGAAGTTGGCCGATGGCCAGGGAGGACAGAAAAACAAAAGAAAAAAAAAACTCCAGACGGCTGGTGAAAAAAATTAAATCTGCAGGGATTCCAGACCGTGAGACCGCCCAGTCCCCTCTGGACAAATATAAGTTTTAAGGACTATATAAGTTTTGAGTTCTGAACTGTTCAGGGCTCAGCTCAATTTTGCCGTATTGGGTTGAGTCTGTGTTATTCTTATTGTTATTTTATTGCAATAAAACCATAGACTCTGTTTGCCTATCCTGAGTCTCTTGATAGCCTTCATTTCAGGTAAAAAGACTTGTGATGACAATTTTTCAACACGACATGTTCATGTGGGTTTCCTTCTACAATCGAAAGACATGCAGTTTAGGTGGACTGGGGCTTTGGAATATTAGCTCTATTGTGTGTGTATTCAACCTCGATTTCCTTATTTTTCCTCTCTTCTTAGGGTATCTGGAGTAGGGGGCTCTCAAAATCATGGCCTGTTAAAGCCCACTGAGACACTCCTTGGGTGATTTTTGTATATACAAGAAAAGAGAAATTGTGTTATTTGCAGTGTGAGGTGCGCAGAGTGAAGAGTAAAGCAGACAGGCCTGTTCCTTGTGCTGCTCCAGTATTGATCAAATAGTTCTTGAGTCTGCCTGACAGATAGTCCATCATCAGGACACCACAGGCTCACCCACCTGCACATCTCTGAGCTGACCCCTTAACAGGGATGGCTGGGTGGTCCTGAAGGCTTTGGTGAAACCAAAACATATAAACATAATAAACATCTCTCTATTATAAGAGACGAGACGTGATCTTTCTGAAGAGACTTTTTGGAAGTCCAGAGAGACGGAAGCAAAATCCGCAAGATGGAGACTTTGGTCATTCTGAAAGTCTACAAAAATGAAAGTAAAGATCGCATTCACATAGACAAATGGAAATTATTACTCAGTGAAATAAAAGAACTGCGAAAAGAGATTGAATATATTGTTTGGATTGAAACTTTAAGTCAGAGACTTGTAGATCGTCTAATTCGTGCTGCCATCAGGGACAAGTAGTGTTTCTTCCCAATGAAGAGGCCTCTCCGCGAGAATTAAAAGATTTGTGGTTTGGTGAAAGTGAAATCCACGTAAGCGGTCACGCTTGGGTCACAGAGTGGCACAGATACACAGGAGATTTTAGAGACAAACGTTATTCAGACACTTCAAACAAACATAAGTCTCTTTCTGGAGTGAATTGAGGTCCGTGTGTAGTCAGAGGGGACAGTTCCCTCTCTCAATTAGAAGAATAGAAAATCTTCCTGTTCATAGGGGCGCGCCTTGGGAGCGGGACCACCACAGGAGCAGAGGATGTCTGGGGGAGAAGAGAGACAAGGCAGTGAGATAAAAGGACAGGTGCTGTACAATGTTTTAAATGTTCAAAGCGTCACACGAACTAAACCTTAGGTTGAGCGAGCGCAGTGAGCAGGGGGCAGAGCTCACTAGTTTTATTAAAAATAATAATCCGTCACCTAAACAAAACACCTGAGGTAAGTAATATATCAAAAATATCATTTCTGAGTTTTAGAATTCCTTTTAGTTGCCTTCTTCTTGAATTCAACAGAATCGTTTGTGTATTTCAGTATCTTACTTGACTTCAGAAAATGACAACGGCAGACAACGTCCTCACATGTCTGACTCAGGATATCAAATGGCCCTGTCAATCCTCTAATTACTGACATGACGTGTTTTAAGTCCTCCTGGCATTTCACCAGTTTCTTTACTTTACACTCCAGTTTGTTTTTATTATTTTTGGTGTTGTGTGAACTTCACATTTCCCAGTTTGTTGATATGAAGTCTTCTAAACATCAAGAACTAACTCACACACCGGTGTGCCTTCAAACTGTCTTCTGGATTTGACGTTCTCTTCAAGCCCAAACTCAATCTTACGTCAATTAAATTAAACCTTTCTTTTAATCTTTATTATCATTCCTGTTTGTTAAATCAAATCTAAGTTGTGTCATGAAATGTCAAACAAATGTGTTGTTAAAATATCAGGAGTCAGAAAGAGAAGAAGAAATCACAAAGTGAACGTGAATTCTGATATGACCATGCATATCCTCTTGTGTGTCCAAACAGAAACAGCTTGGGGCGACACTGAGTGACATCAAGAGGGGACTTGAGGAGAGAGAGAAGACACTGAAGGGGACGAGGAGGGCCATGGAGGAGATGAAGGTGAGTGGAATAGGAAGACAACACTTCAAATCAAAGAGAGGAGAAATAAATGAGAACTTTAATAGCAGAAGAGCTTCACTGGTGATGATGAGTAGGGACACGAGAAGGGAGAGTTAGAGAAGACGTGTTGTGGTGTCCTTCATGGCCTTTCACTGTTGACAGAATCCCAGGTGTTACTCAGTGGAGACTCAGACAGCATCACCCTAAAGTCCTCTGATATTCCATCAGCTGCTTAAAGGGGACTTAACTCTACTGACAGAAACTCACACTGAAGGTCGACGCTGATGTTCTGAATTAGATCATCAGGCACAATGTCCATTAATGGACTAAGTTGTTTTTATTTTAAAATATCATTGTATACAATGAAGATCAACTTATATAGCAAATGACTTTCAAAGTCAAACTAAAAAATAAAAAAAAAAATCATAAAGTTAAAACAGAAATCTAAAAACACAAAAAAAAATTAAAAACTACCAAACAGGATTCACGCTGCAGCCAAGAAAAAGAGACAAGAACCGAGAACTGGGCCAAAATTCCTGATAATTTAAATAGATAGAAAAAAATAAATAAATTAATAAAAAGGCAGAATTTCCTTTTCCCCTGCTATGGTTGCTTATTTTAAAGTTTTATTAATTAGATCTTGACATATTTTACAATGGTTTTGAACAGATCTTCTAAGTGAGAATTTTTTAGTTTTAAATGTCAAATTTCAGTGACCTAGTGACTTATCACAGGTGGGCTGGGGGTCTTTAAGTTCAGCAGGACAAGTCGACGAGCTCACAATGTGGTAAAAGCAGTTATAGTCAATGTGTCTTCCTTCATTTTAGGCCCCTCTGGTAGCCCACCAGCCACAGCTGTTAGTAAGTTAGGAGTGATTGTGACGCCACTGCTGTCTGATAAAACATTCAAACATTTTGACCCTAAATTATGATACTTTGTTGTCTTCTCAAAACATGTGGCCCAATTAGGCTGGATACCGATTAACACACTCGCAGGTTCGATTCTTTCCAATTTTAAATGAGATAAATGTGATCGATGAAAGAGTCGAAGTCAGATGGTTGAATATTTCGCACATATGGAGCTGGAGTGTATTCTATGCATGACTGACTTCCACTCCTTTTCTGAGATATTCATTAAAAGGTCCTTTTCCCACCGTATCTTAGGACCCTTAAAGGGGAGATTCTTTGAAATGTTTGTATATGTTGCTGAGATGCTGTCTGACTCCTCAGGACTGATCAGGAATTCTTCTGGAAAAGAAATGATTGGAAGGTGTGGAAAATTGGGTAGGTTATTTGGGTAGATTTTTGTTGTCTGTAGCTTCTGTAAACTTTGCTAATAATAGTGGAGCTAACTTAGTTAAAAACATCTTTATAAAATTCCACTAGTTTTACATCAAAGAACTCCTCAGATTGTGTCTCGTCTTCTTTAGACTGAGTAGAATATGAAGACTTATAGTACTTGCTAAATGCGTGAGGTTATATTTTTTAGGCTTCACTACTTTATCTGCAGTTCGCTGGTAATTTCTGTTAATGTGTTGCAAACTTCCTGCTTGTTGATTGCTGAGCGAAGATCTTATTAGCCTTCTCTCCATGTTCACCGTAATGATGTTGTGATTTAAAAATGAGTTGTTCAGGTTCTTTTGTTATCAAGAGGTTAAATTCTGATTTGAGAGCCTGTCTTTTCGTGTAAAATACCTCATTTGGAGAGATGGGATATTCTTGATTTATTCTGGAGGTTGTAATGGCCTTCTCTTGTTCATTCTGGTATCTCTCAGTTTTATTAGACTCCACAGCTTAAGGATCTCCACTGTTTGACTGAGTACAGAGTTTACATAACGTATACCTCCAAATGTTTTACTTCAGCTTTAATATTTTATCACGAAGGGCAGTAAGGTTGTCCAGTGGTGGTATCTGCTGAATCTCAGATCCACTTTCCTCCGTTCACTTTCTGTGTGGAGTTTACCCCTTCTTCCAGTATCTCAGTGGGTTTCTTCCAGTTATTCCAGATCTTCCACCACATGCTCACATTTCTGTTTGGTTAATTGGCAGAAACGCCAAATTGGCTTCTATTGTGATCACTAGTGTAGCTCTGACCCTGTAATGAGCTGGCAGACTGTCTATGGTAGCACACTCTCCGATGCCCAGTTCTGCCAGGATTCATTTATGTGAAAGTTTCCATCCAGCAGAGACAATACTCTTCACACACATTTCTATGCTCAGACAGACCAAACTTATCCAATCTAACTTATTTAAGACAGACTCACATTAAACAGACCAACAGCATCGAGTGCACTAAAGTACTAAACACAGCCGGTCCAGACCAGTGGGGTGTGTCTAAAGTTCAAAGAAAGTAGGCGGGGCACAATCTGTCACTCAACACTGTGTTGTCCAATCCAGACACAGAGGTGATAGCTGAAGAAGTACAAGTGAAGGAGAGTCAACCTCACAGACTGACCTTCACTTCGGTTTATGTTTCTACGCTCGTCTG
>JANRMT010047215.1:7762-18377 GCA_026402145.1 Polypterus bichir lapradei
AATTAAATAAGAATCTGACACTTCAGCGGACGTTTTTACCCGTGCACAATCACAAAGTGATTTCAAGTGAAGCTACTTTTATGGGAGACACAAATGCACCAGTTTTGAGTTGATTTATTCAGGAATAATATTCCTGTCTGTTTTTACCATTCCTACCAAAGATATTTCTGTCGACTAAATAAAAATTCCTTCTGTTTAAAATTTAAATAGAACTTGAACAAATACGATGGTTCATAATATCCACGCAGACTTGCACGTAAGAGCGGGAGTTATCCGTTTTAACAAGCAGCGTATTGCACTGATACGAAATAGCTGTGTGTGTATATATGTAGATATGTATGTATATGTATATATATGTTTATATATGTGTGTGTGTATGTGTATATATATGTGTGTATATATATGTGTGTGTATGTATGTATGTATGTGTGTATGTATATGTATGTGTATATATGTAGATATATATATATGTAGCAAAGTGTAAAATGTTATCTATAATTTTATTTATTTATTCATTTTTTTTTTGTTATGAACTTCCCCAAAAGTGTTGATCCCTGTAAATAGTTTATAGTATACCAACAATATAATCGGTTGTAGCACGAGCGTTAATTAGCGTCACACCTCACAACCTGCGTGCACGGCATTTTTGGCTTTAACGCCAGAAGCGCGGTGAACGCTGTAGGGGTAGGTTGTGGTTTCAGTTTTTTTCCCGATATTTTTTTATTTTTTTCATTTACTTTGTGTTAATTTATAATCGATTTAATTTATTATTTAATAGGCAGAGGGAAGAAGACGTGCATGTGACACTCTGTCTATTTCTTTCTTTTTGTTTTGCAAAGGTATGCTATATAAATATATATATATATTTCCTTTTCATTTGTTAAGAGTATATAATTATAAAATTAGGATTTTTTTTGTATAAAGCTATGTGTATTATAGTTTTCTTTGGAAATTGGAGTAATTTTTTGGTAAATAGTTTTATATGTAATGTGTTTGTATAAAAACGCGAGAAGCGCGGTGAACGCTGTAGGGGCAGAGGGAAGAAGACGTGCATGTGACGCTCTGTCTATTTCTTTCTTTTTGTTTTGCAAAGGGGTTACTGAAAGAGGAAAATAAAAGCTTGTGTTCTAACCCAACGTGCCTACGTGATAATTATTTACACAACGCAGGAAAAAGCAGAGTCGAGTCGGTTACATATATGTATGTGTATATGTATAGATATGTATATATATATATATGTTTATGTGTGTGTGTAAATATATATACAGTATATATATGACAGCAACACTCATCACTTACAACGGTGACAAAACAATTACATTGACAATCATGTTACGTTATTTTCAAAATGTTTCCTTTTCTTTTTCATTGCTTCTTTAACACACTACTTCTCTGCTGCGAAGCGCGGGTATTTTGCTAGTTTGTTTATAACTGAGACCTGGATAATGAAAGTTATGACATTTAAGAAAGTTCATATCTTCATTAACACATGTGTACTGTGATGGACGGCTGGCAGCTCATCCCTGCAGCATGGAGGTGCCCCGGATTCCCGCAGGGCACCATGGGAGATGGAGTTTGGCTTCACAGCCAAGCTGGGTGCCGTGGGTGCCATCGTGGGACGGTGCAGGGAGACGCAGGGATTTTTATTTTCCCGGTAGCCCGGAAGTACTCCCCAGTCATGAGGATGGAAAAACAGGAGTACTTCTGGGCTGAAGAAAAACACAAGTCTTCGTCTGACCCAGAAGTGCTAGGGAATCACATGGACAGAAGAGCAAGAGCACTTCCGGGTCAAGGGCTATTTAAAGGACTGGTTGAAACCCAGCAGGCTGAGCCAGAGTTGGGAGGGAGTGTGACAGAGCTGCTGGGAGTCGAGGATTGGTTATTTGTGATTTATTAATTATTGATTTATTGTTTATGGTGGTGGAGGTGCTTTTGGACACTTTATTTAAGAATATTAAAATACTTCTGGGTGCTTTTAAACCAGTGTCTGCATCTGTCTGTTGGGTTTCACGCAGCAATAGTGCCATCAAGTGTCCATTAACTTACAGTACAAAGGATCTTCCAGATCAGCAACAATAATCATTTATAAAGAGCAAACCGGGGCCTCATGTATAACGCCATGCGTAGAATTCACACTAAAACATGGCATATGGATAAAAGCGGAAATATGCATATGCACAAAAAAATTAAAATTCAGAAAACCGTGTGTAAGTCAACTTCCATGCACTTCTGCTCCATAAATCCCAGTCAGCTTGAAATGTAATGCATGTGCAAGTGCCTGCCACCCCACCTCAATTCCTCCCAGAATTTTACATATTTTAATATGCAAATCAATATAAATATCACCTTCCATTCAGTGTTTGGCTAAAAGATAATGGCCGAAGCACATGAAAAAAAAAGTTTCAGGGAAAGCGAAGTAGAGACAAGGAAAAATGTACTATTTGTTGGCTTAAGCAGTGGTATAAACTACAAAAGCGTGGTGGAAACACTCGAAAGCTCAAGTTCAGAAAATCGCAAAGTGTCTGAAATAAAAAAGAAATGGTCAGATATCACAGTCAACATGAAAATCCGAGTCGCAGCAAAAAGCAAAAGCTGACCCCCATACAATGGTCAGGGGGTGATTGTGCTGCTGTGCCACTGCATCTGATTACCTGTTTTTACATTCTGCTAATCACATTCAAACAAAGTTGTAAAGCTGTCCTATTTGACTGATCATTTAGTGGGTCAGGGTCAGGTTCATCATACAGCATCTCTACAGATATGAGTAAGCCACGATTGTGTGTCACATTATATATGCAGCACACTACATGCTTACACAGTGTGACACACGTTCTGTGCACTATAGAGCAGCACATTAATAGAGTGGAAATGCTTCTATTTACATAAGCAAATTTATTCTCTGACGGTGCCTTTATACTGTAGCGTTGGTGCTGAGTGCCACATCAGATTCTCTTCTCTTTATCCTTAAAAGCACATCTTGCCTTTTGCCACACTAGTTGGAAAAAGCACAGAACAAGATGTAGAGGACAGAAAGATAGGAAAAAGATGATCCGCTGTGACAACTCCTAACGCGAGCAGCCGAAAGAAAAAGAAGAATCACAGTGTAAGGAAATCTTATATATCTGAATGATAAGCAGATAATACCACCCTATACTTCTGGCTAAAGTGACTCAATGATGACTGAGAAACACCCGATCATTCAACAAGTTCATATTGAAAAGCTCCTGTGGTTAAAAACCAAGTGGACATAACATGCAAAGGAGCAGGTACAGCACAATTCCCTAAAGTCTGCCTTTGTAAAGCTGGCACAAGTTCAGCACACAGCTCAAAGAGAATTATTCTTGGAAATCGAAATCAACTTAGAAGCCAGTCGTCATCATATAAATATGCACTCTTTTTGATTTTTTCATTTGCAATGTCTTCCAACAACGCTAAAGCAGCCATGGTAGTTAGAATAGTTTGGCCATTCCGTGCACCATTATATTGTTACAGAATGATTACAATCAAGTGAATTAAATTTGTAAACAATATGCAATTAATTTTGCTGTATTTGATAAAACCCACATCATAGATGTGAATCTAAAAAAGAAAAGCAGACCACAGAAGCCATAGCACTGCTTTAATGCTGGGTGCTGCCAGTTTGCAAAACCGAGCAGAAACTTATTTACGCAAGGGGGGACCCTGTCTTGAAAATGTGCGTGGCTTTACAGTAAGTTTAGTTTTTAAACATCTCAAAGTGAGTTTGGAAATGGGTGTATGAAACATTTTTGTGGGTATGCACCATTTACACATAAGGCCCCAGATGATTACAAAAGCTGAGCTTTTAAAGAAGAAATGGGAATGGGTTGAACACACCCTTAGAAAACTTCCTACCAGAATCACCAGGCAATCCCTAACCTAGAATCCCCAAGGCAAACGGAAGAGAGGAAGCCTAAGCAACATGCAGTACTGTAACTTGAAGGTAGATAGCATGATGATGGGCCTCAATTGCAGCCAACTGGAAAGAAAGGTGCAGGACAGACATGTTTGGAGGACACTTGTCAGCGATCTATACCTGAGTATGGTTAGAAGGCATAAGTAAGTAAGTAAGAATGAAGTAAAATAATTTCCGTTGGCAATGGAGAGGCATAAAGCAAAATTCTGCTACTAAAACTCCTGAGAAAACATACCTCTAGAATTTCGGTCAAGGTCTGTTCATGCCGGCCATTTGCTTGTACAAATTCTTCATGGTTAATCTATGAAAAAGTTGCAACATTTGATTTTTTATTAGCAATAACACATTGATTTTTATAAAATTAATGTGTATATGTATACAGTATATGCATATGTATACTGTATATATATATATATATATATAGAGTATATGTAGTCAGAAACTCCACACAGAGCCATAGCAAGGTTTGGGGCAGCCGCCTGTATAATTGGTATCCTGGCTGCAAAGTCGTGAATATGTTACACAGCACTGATGTGCACAAAACCGAGTCCAAAACAGATCTGAGGCAATAGGGAAAAGGTGGAGCCTTTTAAAGAGAAAGACAGGAAGTGAGGTCAAAGGGGTCGGGATCATAAGGGTCTTCAGTCATAGGCTCGAGCCTGGAAGTGACATCATAGGGGCTGGAGCTGGCAAGGTCTTCTTCCATAGGCTCAGACCCGGAAGTGACATCAAGAGGGCCAGGTGGAATCTCCTATGAATGGTCTGCAGGAAAGGGAGAAAAAGAGTCAGTGCACTCTGCCACATCCCAGTCTGATCTGGAATTGCCCTTACTCAAGCCCTTTAGCTGCCTACAATGCGCACATGTGTGACAATATATATATATATATATATATATCCATCCATCCATCCATCTTCTTCCACTTATCCAATGTCGGGTCATGGGGGCAGCAGCTTGAGCAGAGAGGCCCAGACTTCCCTCTCCCCAGCCACTTCTTCTAGCTCTTCTGGGAGAATCCCAAGGTGTTCCCGGGCCAGCCGGGAGACATAGTCCCTCCAGTGTGTCCTGGGTCTTCCCTGGGGCCTCCTCCCAGTTGGACATGCCCGGAACACCTCACCAGGGAGGCGTCCAGGAGGCATCCTAATCAGATGCCCGAGCCACCTCATCTGACTCCTCTCGATGCGGAGGAGCAGCGGCTCTACTCTGAGTCCCTCCTGGAGGACTGAGCTTCTCACCCTATCTTTAAGGGAAAGCTCAGACACCCTGCGGAGGAAACTCATTTCAGCCGCTTGTATTCGCAATCTCATTCTTTCGGTCACTACCCATACCTCATGACCATAGATGAGGGTAGGGATATAGATCAACTGGTAAATTGAGAGCTTTGTCTTACGGCTCAGCTCCTTTTTCACAACGACAGACCGATGCAGAGCCCGCATCACTGCGGATGCCGCACAGATCTGCCTGTCGATCTCACAATCCATTCTTCCCTCACTTGTGAACAAGACCCCGAGATACTTGAACTCCTCCACTTGAGGCAGGATCTCGCCTCCAACCCTGAGAGGGCACTCCACCCTTTTCCGGCTGAGGACCATGGTCTCGGATTTGGAGATGCTGATTCCCATCCCACCTGCTTCACACTCAGCTGCGAACCGATTCACAGAGAGCTGAATATCATGGCCTGATGAAGCAAACAGGACAACATCATCTGCAAAAAGCAGTGACCCAATCCTGAGTCCACCAAACCGGACCCCCTCAACACACTGGCTGCGCCTAGAAATTCTGTCCATGAAAGTTATGAACAGAATCAGTGACAAAGGGCAGTCCTGGTGGAGTCCAACTCTCACTTGAAACGTGTTCGACTTACTGCCGGCAATGCAGACCAAGCTCTGACACTGGTTGTATAGGGACCGAACAGCCCTTATCAGGGGGTCCAGTACCTCATACTCTCGGATATCTATATATATACATATATATATATACTGTATATATGGTTAGACTTAGGGTTAGGGTTATATAATAGCACACAGTTGCTCCAAAGACATAATTGTTAAATCAATACAGTAATTCAGAAATTAGTGCTGTTTGAAAGTTAAGAGAGATGTGAGAAAGAAGAACTTAAAACATTAACTTGCATTCCTTTATGAGGAAAGGTTGACCTCTGATACTATCAGAAGACCCCGTGAAGAATGTCAGATCTTTGGACTATAAGAATGTTTAAATTGATTCTAAGTGTGTATACATAGAAGGGTGTATTCCTTAGGAATGCAAATGGTTGTTTATTTCATGTCTTAGGACATTCCAGTATGTCATAAATTAAGATTTAACCTTAATCTATGTATAACCTCAGAATGAACTGCTAGGTTTTTTTTTCTTTTCTAGGACATAAAAGAGAGAACGGGTTTAGTTTATTTATTCTGCTAAAATCCAAATCAGTTGACTGAGTTGGGAAGAGGCAGTCTCACATTCTCTCTACTCACCAAGAATTAAGAATAAAGAAATTATTTTTACTTTAATTGGGTTTAAGTTTTTCCGTTGTTTTTCGACTTCAGCGCTCACAGATGATTCTTACCACAGGATAGCAAGGGTTAAAGATTTAATAATAACCAAGCACAACAATTTCTACTAATACTGAAAATAAATATAAAAATATATAAATATTTAAAGGTATGTAGAGAAAAAGTACACTGCATGGAAGTGAAGTTCCTCTCAAGTAATATTTTATGCTGTACGCTTTTTTTAACCATAAATATGCCTATTACATGCAAAATTTAATTTTCTTTTTTTAATTTACATGTAATACTTTAAACTTCTTTTCTAAGGACAGTGCAAAAAGAAAGTAATTATCTTGTTCCATTTAAAGAAAAAAAACTTTTCTCAGATTTGAAGTTCATTGGTTATATTTGCTGCAGCAAATCAATGTTAATGTTGGAAAATTATACAAAGTATATTAAAAACACATTATTTTCCTCCAGATTGAGCTAAAAAAGAAAAGAAACACTATTAAGCCCACGCTATCAGTTCTGGATCATTTCCAAGCACAGAGAGTGGCTCAGAGCCGTGTTTGGCGTATAGTTTTGGACTGTGCTTTAAATGCAGGCTCATTCACACTAAGAATGAGAAAACAAACCCCTTCTAGCAGTCTCAGATGATTTTTGTTTTTAAGAGCTCACATATAAAAGCTTCTGTTTATAATAGTTGATTGAAGCTGAATATATTTACAAATATTCCTGTTTACCTGACATCTGCCAAAGTCTGTGTACAGCATCAATGAAAAATAGATGGAGATGGTGAAGTATTATTTGTTATAATTAAAAATGATGAGAAAACACAGAATGTCATGTCAGATGATCTTGGAAGCTGACCATGTTGAGATGATAATCTACCTTTATTTCCTTTGTTTGAAATATACTTCAATCAACCTACATTTTATAGTAAATAAAATCTATACTAATAAACGGCAAAGCCCTCACTCACTCACTCACTCACTGACTGACTCATCACTAATTCTCCAACTTCCCGTGTAGGTAGAAGGCTGAAATTTGGCAGGCTTATTCCTTACAGCTTCCTTACAAAAGTTGGGCAGGTTTCATTTCGAAATTCTACGCGTAATGGTCATAACTGGAAGCTGTTTTTCTCCATTTACTGTAATGGAGATGAGCTTGAAACCCGTGGGGGAGGAGTTTCGTGTGACATCATCACGCCTCCCACGTAATCACGCAGTACGTAGAAAACCAGGAAGAGGCCCAAAAAGCGCTGAAGAAAACATGCATTATATAATTGAGAAGGCAGCGAAACAATAAGAAGCGAGCAAGTGACATATACAACCATATTCATGAGTTCTGCTACTTCGGAAACAAAGCACGATGTAACCTAAACTTTAAATTAAGTTCATAGAAAGGCTGCCGCTGGCGTTTGTAATTTAGTGCCTGCCCATATAAGGCCGTCCGTCAGCGGCATTCCAATAGAAACACTGCCACGGGTAAATATTCACGGGTGAAGGACTGTGCTTATGCAGAGGTAGATGAGATGGTCAGGGTGGTGTTTGGCACAAACTCAGCGAAACTGCGAGAGAAAGTTTTAAGTGCCGGGACTTCGGTAACATTAGATACAGCCATGGACATAGCACGACATGGCACCAGCACAGCTGGGAAACTTCGATGCATGTACACCGAGCGGCTCACGTGAACTGACGCAGTGCACAGACAAAAAGCAACAGTTCCAAAGAGCGCTGAACAAAAACCGAATTACACAATTGAAATGGCAGCAAAAAAATATGAAGCGTCTGATACATACAAGCATATTCATAAATGCAGCTACTGCGGAAACAAAGCACACGGTGGAAAAAGTCAATGTCCCGCTAAAGGAAGACAGTGTAAAAAAAAAAAAAACCTGTGCATGCAGTGTGTCAGGTCTCAGATAAAGAAGAAGACGAGCTGTTTATTGATGCAGTAAGAAACGAATCGATGAATGAAACCTGTCATCTTTACAACGATTGACAAACACGGAATGTAACTTGAACACAACACATCCTACAAATACGAACCTGATTGAAAGAAATAATGATAATCAAATCCTTGATGACAGCAACACTCAGTAAAACTCACAAAACAATTACTGTATATTGACAGTCATGGTACGTTATTTTTAAAATGTTCCCTTTTCTTTTTCATAGCTTCTATAACACACTACTTCTCCGCTGCGATACGCGGGTATATATATATATATGTATATATATACCCCGATCTACATACTCGAAAAATGGATACTTTATTCGCCATCAATGATTGTTTTGGTAAAGCCATACTCAGTGTATTCATTAGATGAATGGTAAAAAAGTAAGAGCGAGGGGAGGATGACTTATTGAGGCACGCAGGCAAAACCACAATAGCACGCGGGCTCGATGTACTGTAGTGCGCGTCAACTCTATCTGAATTGCGCGATCACATTTGAAAAAATATATCTTTTCAAGTTCTATTTAGTCCATATGTGTCAAACTCAAGGCCCGCAGGCCACATCCGGCCCGGCGTGTAATTATATCCGGCCCGCGAGATCATTTTATATACTGTATTATTGTTATTAATGGCCCGGGGATATGAAGCGCTGGTAACACAATAAACTACAGATCCCATAATGCAGCGCTTCAGCTGCCTTGCCGAACGCTTACCGCGTTAATCAAGTCTAGCTTATGATGCTGCAAGTTATTGTGAAGCTAGCCCACACGATGGCGAAGAGAAAAGGTGATTCTGAACATAGAGCCTTTAAAAACCGATGGGAGGCTTTGTATATGTTTACTGACATTGCCGGTAAACCCGTGTGTCTCATTTCTGGAGCAAATGTGGGTGTAATTACAGAATTTAATCTAAGACGGCACTATGAGACAAAACATCAAGATAACCTGAAAGACCTCAATGAAATGCACAAGATACAGAAAGCAGAAGAGTTAAAGAAGAATCTGACACTTCAGCAGACGTTTTTACCCGTGCAAAATCACAAAGTGATTTCAAGTGAATCTACTTTTATGGGAGACACAAATGCACCAGTGCAACTTGCCCCACTTTCCCTGTTGCCAAGTAATGTTGAACCAAGTCGACACTACGATGTTCCCAAATACACACTTTGTTCATAAACTGAATGATTTGATTTGTTATTGCTGAAAAGAACACATTTTATTTATGTTTCCAGGTTTTGTTATGCACCATGTTCATATTTGAATTTGTATAATTTTGACAGGATATATTTTTATGGAGAGCAAAATTTTTTGCGATATTCAAAATTTAAGTTTATTTTTTATATAAAATTACATAAGAGTAAAGAAATTTGAATGTTTGTTCTTTTAACATTTACTTTATTTCTAACTTGTATAATTTAGACAGGATATATTTTTTATGGAGAGCAAAATATTATAAGTTATTTAAGGTTTGAGTTGATTTATTCCGGAATAATATTCTGTCGACTAAATAAAAATTCCTTCTATTTAAAATTTAAATAGAACTTCAACATATACGATAGTTGTGTGTGTGTGTGTATGTATATATGTAGATATGTACAGTATGTATATATATGTTTATATATATGTGTGTGTATGTATATATATGTATTTGTGTGTATATATGTGTGTGTATGTATATGTACGTGTGTATATGTAGATATATATATATATATATGTGGATGTATGTGTATATATGTATGTATATATGTGTGTGTGTATATATGTGTATATATATATGTATATATATATATATATATATATATATATGACAGCAACACTCATCACTCATAACAGTGACAAAACAATTACATTGACAGTCATGTTACGTTATTTTCAAAATGTTTCCTTTTCTTTTTCATTGGTTCTTTAACACACTACTTCTCCGCTGCGAAGCGCAGGTATTTTGCGCTATATATATGTATGTGTGTATATATGTATATAGCAACACTCATGACAATGACAAAACAATTACTGTACATTGTCAATCATGTTACGTTATTATTAAAATGTTTCCTTTTCTTTTTACTTCTCCGCTGCCAAGCGCGGGTATTTTGATATATATATATATATATATATATATATAATGGTTGAAATAGTTTTACTGTCAAATAATGCAAAGAGTACACGACACGTGTTTCGCCCTAATTCTGGGCTCATCAGGTGTACACACTCACTGCACTCCCTCACGGGAATC
>JANRMT010047218.1:4917-15675 GCA_026402145.1 Polypterus bichir lapradei
AAAATATTTTCTTTTTGTTTGTATTAAAAAAACTACAAATTAATTAAGCAATCAAACTTTTATTGATAATAAATAACAGTAATAAGGCTGTTTAACAATAACAAAACTAAATAAAATTTCTTTCTGTAACAAAATTGTGCAAAAAAAATGCTAGCTGCTTTTTTACTTCAATTTTAAATTACTGTACCAAACAACAGTGCACAAACAGAAGAAAAATAAATAAATCCAACCTCTTACTGTAAACAACATAACTATACACACTAAATTGGTCTGCTTTTAATTTAAGCAAAAGAAGCAGGTTTATCTTTATGAACAAAAGTTTTTCAGTTTTCTGGCTGAAGACACAGTTCCTCTTCTCATGAAGAACATACTGCACTGAATAAAATCACTCAGTCTGTGCTAGCTTTTAGTGCCTTTACGAATTGTGCAAAATATTACCTGCATTAAACGTTTTACTTCAATTTTAAATTACTGTGCAAAACAACATTGCAATAACAGAATAAATAAATCAAACCTTTAACTGTAAACAACATCAAATTAGGCTGCTTTTATTTTAGCAAAAGTGGCAGATTTCTCTTTATGAACAAAAGTTGTTCAGCTTTCTGGCTGGAGAGACGATTTCTGTTCTCATCAAGAACATGAGATGCTGCACTGAATAATCTCTCACTGTCTGTGCTGGTGCTTGGGGCAGATAAGTACTTGCGCGCAGTCCATGCAAGCAAAGGAAAGCGATCTTTGTTCGCGCGCCAGTAGTCAAGTGGATTGTCACTTCTGCCAATGGGTAGTTCAGCTAGATAGGTTGCTACTTCTTGTGAGGCTGCGCTTGCTCTTACACCGCTGTGGGTTGGGACGCTTTCCTGTAAAATTTCGTCAAACATATCAGAAAGCGAAGGAATGTGCGCCTCATCACTTGTACGTGACCGTTTCTCAGGCACAGTTTGCTCTGTTCTCCCCGTCGCGGCTTGTGCTTCACCAGAGGTTTCAAGAGCCGTAAGCTCTGTTTGCACCATTTCGCGTACATCCTGCCTTTTCTCATCGTCAAAGTAATGGTCTTTAAAGCGTGGATCTAATATTGTTGCAATGCCGTAAAGAGGGTTGGACTCAATGTCTTGGAAGCGTTTGTTAACAGCCTCCAGTAGAGTTTTTTTAGCTGTTTTTACGCCATGATCTGTTTCCGCCTCTTTTCCAAGCAGGCGCTTCAGTGCTGCGATCAGTGGAATAACTTCAGCAACAGACGCTTGAGCTGAGCTTATTTCCTTGGTTAACTGTTCGAACGGGGCGAGAAGAGAGACAATGTTTTCCACCAACATCCACTGATGTGCACTCAAAGTTGCTGGCAGGTCGTGATCTGTCATGTATGCAGCTAAAACCCGCTTCTGTTCAAGTAATCCTTGCAACATATAGTATGTACTGTTCCAGCGAGTGGCCACATCTTGCTGTAGTCGTTTTGTTGGCATCCCAAACTGTTTTTGCAAATCTTGTAGTCTGGAATAAGCAAGCGGAGAATGCTTAAAATGTCCCACAATTTTTCTCCCAGTTGCTGTGATTTCTGATATGCTCCGCTGACTAAGCACTCCCTCATTCACAGCCAACTGCAGCGTGTGTGCCATGCAAGGTATGCTCTTTAATCCACTGTCATCCATAGCCTTTATCATGTTCCGTGCATTATCTCTCACAATCACATGCACTTTAGACTTGTCTATGTTCCAAGTTTCAAACATGTTAGCCAAAGCATCGGATATTGCTGCTGCAGTGTGTGAGCCGACAAACTCCTGTGCATGAAGCAGAATGTTTTGCAATTTAAACTCCGCGTTTATCCACTGCGCTGTCAAACTGAGCATGCTAGTTGGACTAACGTCAGAGCTCCATATGTCTGTGGTTAAACTTAGAGCAGAGATATCTGTGGTCATGAGCTCATGAACATGTTTTGCAACACGGTCATACATTTCAGGTAGAGAGGTCTCTGCAAAATACCGTCTGCTTGGCAGTGTGTAACGCGGCTCAATGTGGTGTATTAGCCTACGAAATCCGATGTCCTCCACGACTGAAAACGGCTCGTCATCTAAAGCAATGAATTCCATTACTTTCTCTGTTATGTCACGTGCTTTAGCACTGTCATTTGCAAATTTCTTAATTTTTTCGAAAACTGTGGCAACCGAGGGTGTTGATGTGCTAGTTGGCTTAGTTTTAACCAACGTTGTTTGACGGTATTCCTCAAATTCAATTGCGTGTCTTGACTTAAGGTGGTGTATTAAACCTGTAGTCGAAAATGTCTTTGCTGTTGAACCCCCTCTTGAAACTTTTGCAGAGCAAATGTTGCATATTGCAACTTTGCTGTCCTCATCTGAAACTTTGAAGTGCTTCCAAACCGCCGACATACTCCGTGTTTGATGCGTAATGACAGCGCGAACGAGACGGGAGGATGGGAGAGGCGTGGCGACAATTTCGGCTTTTATTTTCGGCGCTTTCTTACGTTTCGGCCGAAACCGATAATGCTATTTCGGCCGAAAATTTTCGGCGGCCGAAATTTCGGTGCATCCCTAATATATATATATATATATATATATATATGACAGCAACACTCATCACTCACAACAGTGACAAAACAATTACATTGACAATCATGTTACGTTATTTTCAAAATGTTTCCTTTTCTTTTTCATTGCTTCTTTAACACACTACTTCTCCGCTGCGAAGCGCGGTTATTTTGCTAGTTTTTAATAAATTTGCAAAAATCTTAAGTAAACTTTTTTCACATTGTCATTATGGGGTGTTGTGTGTAGAATTCTGAGGAAAAAAATGAATTTAATCCATTCTGGAATAAGGCTGTAACATAACAAAATGTGGAAAAAGTGATGCGCTGTGAATACTTTCCGGATGCACTGTAGGACTGTCAATACTGGACTGATACACAACTTTAAAACACCAAATCTTTGTTACCGCTTATCTCTCAAGCCCTTAACTGACTACAAAAACACTTTGATTCAAAAATGTGCTTCTTTGTTACACAGCTGGCTAATGCACAAATTGCTGCAAACAACAAGGATAATATACCATCATCAACACAACAGTCTATAACTATTAAATGGGTCAATGTTCCAGCCACTGAAAAATGAAAATTTAGATTGAAACAGAAATGCATGCAGACAAAATACCTCTGATGGATTGCAAACCTGTGTAAGTTTTGTCTTACAGTAGTGTCATAGCTCTCCATGACTGAGTTCAAGTAAACACCACTATGTTTGTGCCTACTCAGTTTAAATCAAAATACTTTTCAATCAATCCTTATACAAATATTTAAGATGAATCACATTGATAAAACCATTGTTTTTCCTTAAATAAAATCACAATTGCTTAATTTCAAAATTAGAAGCTGCAGCTCAAACAATTAAAGCACACTAAGTACTTTAAAGTGTAAGCCAGCACCGCCTGCCATGTGCAAAAAAGAGAGTTCACTTAGGCAGCATAAAACACAAAGAGGTTGCCAGCTGCTATTAAGGTTTATCTTGGAGAAATATGAATCAGATTCATTTCCCAAACAGAAATCATTTAGGTAAAAACCTCAATAAATTAAGTAAGTTGAAGAGTAGTGGAGCAATCAGTAACATTTTGACCATGACCTAATATTTAAAGAGATTAAACATGTAATGGATTAGTAATGCCTAGGAATCTATTTTTTCCCTTGAATTATACATTTCTCTAGGTTTATGTATTCAAGATGTATACATCAGTTTTTCCATGGATATCACTGTACACACTCACAGGAACATGAGTAATTAAGCATCCATCAATTTACTTGCATTAAGGGCAAATGGTAAAAAAAATAAATGTAAGCTAAATGTCAAGAAGTACATTAACAAAAACTAAAAACTGCATGTAAGCACAACGAAAGTCAAAGTATTTTGCTTAGAGATCAATTTAAATCTGCATTTAAAAAAATAAAATGACACCTTCAATTAAAAACAGGAAACAGCAGTAGGTTAATTTGAAATTTGAGAAAATGATCAACAATAAATGTGTTGATTAAACATTGTATTTGTATCATTATCAATTCAAATATTTAAATAGCAGCATACCTTACAAAAGATAAATTTGCCTCCATCTGGAATTCCCAGACACAAAATATATTGTATTGTTTTCGTAAATATGTATGCATTTTGCAAGGATTCACCATTCTAATTTTGTAGCCATAGCAAAAAACATTATAGTATGCTTAATGTGTAATACTCATGTTATAAGGCTGATGTGGTATAAAGGGGCCTTGGGGAATAATTACTGATCTTGTTTATGTGCAACAAGTTTATCGAGGCTTTAAGAAAAAAAGATAAACAGAACATCTACAAGCAGTTTTTGTATAGAGAGACTGTACACTTTTGTCATTAGCAGTATCATTTTAGTTTCAATTTCAACTCAACTCAACTGTTACTGTCATTCAAATACAGAGTATAGTGTTGAACCAAATTTCGTTCCTTACATTCCCAGATGCATAGGCAACACAACATACATTTAACATACACCATAACATTACCTAAACAAGTGCAACAATACAATGTAACAAAGCAAACAACAAGATTATGAAGCTCAAACATGCTCAATATCCAAAGTAATGTGCAGAGTGTAGAGTGACAGTATAACTGGGGGAATGTTGTGGGTATATGGTACTGGGTGTCATGTAGAAGATCAGAGGTCTGACAGCTTGGGGAAAGAAGTTGTTATAGGAGCAGGCTGTGCTGGTCCTAATGCTGTAGTATCTTCTACCCGACGGTAGATGGTGGCGGAGGCTCTATGCAAACAGTGTGTCTGCAAAAATGTCCTGGATCAAGGTAAGGGAGAGCCCTATGATTCTCTCAGCTATCCTCACTACATGCTCCAGAGTCTTGCACTCATGGTCTTTCCTGTTCCCATACCACACAGTGATGCAGTATGTCAGGATGCTCTCCACAATTCCTTTGTAAAAGGTAGTTAAGAATGGGTTGTGGCAAACTAATTCCCTTAAGTTTTTACGGAAATAAAGGCGTTGTTGTGCCCTCTTGACAACAGAGGCAGTGTTGATTGTCCAGGAGAGGTCATCAGAAATATAAACACCCAGAAAATTGTTGCTAGTGATTCTCCACAGCAGACCCTTTGATGAGCAGTGGGGTATAATCAGCCAATGTTCTCCTGAAATCGACAAGCATTTCTTTTGTCTTATCAGCATTTAAATGAGACAGATTATTTTCACTACACCAACTCATTAGATGTTCAACCTCCTCTCTGTAGGATGTGCCATCATCATCATTGCTGATAAGGCCTACTATGGTTGTATCACCCCCAAACTTGATGATGACATTGGATTCAGACTTGGAGGTGCAGTCATGGGTGAGCGGCATGAACAATAGTGATCTCAGCATGTAGCCTTGGGGGCACCTGTGCTCAGCCTGATAGTGTTGAATGTTCTGCTGCCAATGCACATTGACTGTGGCTTCTCTGTCAAAAAGTCTAGAATACAATTACACCATGGAACACTGAGGCCGAGCAGAGACAGCTTGCTCACCAACTGCTGCAGAATGATTGTGTTGAATGGCGAGATAAAAATTAACATATAGCATGCCGACATATGTATCCCTGGTGTTCAGGTGAGACAGTACAGTGTGCAAGGTATAGAAGATTGTGCCATCAGTGGAGCAGTTTGGAAGGTAAGCAAACTGCAGTGGGACCACTGAGGTGTTGAGGACGGAGTTGATGTGTCTTGTTACCAACTGCCTGAAGCACTTCATCATGATAGGAGTCAGAGCTACAGGGCGGTAGTCATTAAGACCTGTCTCTGTTGACTTCTTCTGCACTGGAATAATAATGGTCTTTTTGGAGCTTGTGGGGACATGTGACAGTTGCGTCCAGCTCCTTGCTTCCTCTTCTCATTTGGGAGCCTCTTGAACCCAACATAACATGAAGCAAGGGAAAGGTGCAAAAGTATTCAGTGCTTTAATGAAAAACAATTCCAAATAATGTTCAAAAAGTGCTCAATAAATAATTCCATAAAAAATAAAGTGGTGGTTAAAAACTAATTAAATAAATATTCCTTTAAAAATGAGGTTAAAAACCAGAAGGCAGGAAACTGTCCTTAAAACTAAGTCCTGGTGTAGTCCTTTAAAACCTGGCATCTCCTTAGTTTAACCCAACACGTGTCCCTTTACAGCAAAGGTGCCAATCTGGCAAGTTCAACGCTCCTTCAACGTTGGTCCTCAGCTCTGGCCCCCTTCTAACCCTCTCTGGCTCGAAGCTGGGCACCTCATCGAGTCACTGACTCCCACTGCTAGACTTGCATCCCAATGGTCCATGGTACAACCCGCAGAATGTCCCTCTCAGCTGCTTCTTCCCCTGCAGCCACACTGCCTCTCTGTAGAAAGTCACTACAACTGAGCCACGATATGGCCACTCCAGCTACCCAGGTCACTCAGCTGGAGCGGCCATCAGCCCAAGAGTGCCATTCATGCACTTTGAGTGACTTCCTCCAAGCGGTCTGCCTTCACAACCTTTTGTGCGCTCACTTGCACCAGATCTCCACCACTTGCCCTCTTATCTTTTTAACCTCCTTTCTTTTCTTGGTCTTTCCTTCACTCTTGATTGGCCTTATTATGCTAATCTCAATCCATTTTTCCCCCCTCCCTCGCACTTCCACCTTTTAAAATAGAGACAATGCACAACTGTGACGATTAGCAGCTCCCTACATCAATTAGGGTCACAGATGATCCTACATCTGTGCACTTAATGTAGAACTGCAGGTTCCCGAACTACTCTCGCATGCTACCAAGCCTCCTCCTACCAAGACGCGAGTGCAGGGATTATTTATTTAAAATGACAAAAAGCCATATACCTCACTTTACCACAGGACCACAATCTGGCTTAAGTAGATGTTGAAGATGTCTGTGAGGTCATCAGCCAGTTGGTCAGCACGGTCTCCAAGCACATGGCCTAAAATATTATCTGGACCGAGAGCAAGAGATGCTTGCCTTTAGATCAGGAGACAAAGGGGCTCTCAGATCAGCTTGGGCTAAATTTTCCAAGTCTAACAGGAAAGCTAAACATCAGTATGCACAGAAGATCAACAAGAAGTTCTGTAACTCGAAAGATCCTAGACGCATGTTGCAGGGCATCTGGGCCTTAACAGATTATAAAATCTAATCACAGGCAAACAGCACTGGTACTTGCCTTCATGACATGCCTAACAAGTTTTATGTACATTTCGAGGCTCAAAACAACACAGGAACATATAAGTCCACACCCATTCCTAAGGAAAAATTCAATTAATTTTTGTATAGTGCAATTTATCAAGTTAAATATTTGATTAAATACATAATAGAGCACATTTAAACATGGTTAACATAAAACCATTACTATACAAGTGCCTCAACATTAGATCTTACATATGACCAATTGACAATGGAGAAGAGGCAAGACAAATTCCAATCAACAGAAATTCTGGAGAAAATAAACCTCTGGGTGTACCATGATCAATATTAGCAAACCAAGTCACAGTCAAAGTCAGACCACAACAACAACTGGGCATTTACCTTCTGTGTGGGATTTTTTTTTTTTTTTTTAATTTATAAATGTGTGCTATGCAAAGTCTAATAAAATGATTAAATCCATTTATCCTTGGATTCCATGGTTTCCACTATCTCTTTGTCATTTCCAACTGGCAGAGATATTGTGATAGACTGATTGACCGTAACAACACAGCATCCTATTAGCAGAGGGTTCTATTGCAACAAAGTCAAGATAAGCATATCAAGGACTATTATTAGTTTGAGTCAAAATTTTAAAAAATAACAAAAATTCATTTTAATAATCTAAAGCATCGCTGAGTTCATTAATGAAGCCTAACACACAACATTTCACCTAAAATACATTTTAAACATACAAATAATTATTAAACTCGTGCAGTATTCAAATAGTATTTCTTAAGTGAGGTATACCATCAAATTACTTGGCATAATTTAAAAAAATACCTGTATTTGTTCAGGTGTCCACTGGTCCAGATTAACTGATTTCACTCGAGATATATGGACACCAAGGTTTCGATGAATTCCAGCACATCGAATACAAATAAAAACCCCTAGGTTCCATGAAGCCCATCTTGGACCTGGTTTAAAGAATACAAAGAAAAACTACTTAACTATAAGAAATACACTGCATTAAGACAAAACACACCACAGATAAGGCAAGGACTCTGTCATTAAATACTGCACATTAAAGTTTTCTTCTACATTAATAAAAGGATGCTAAAGCCAAAAGGTAAATAAAAAAAATAAATAAGGTCCATGCTTTAGGTTAAAATTTAGGCTGATAATAAAATGATGGTACATAAAACTAGCCATTTATTAAGACATTCCCTGCTTACAGCTTGACATTACATTTTTTTTTAAATTACTTTTGAACAGATGTCAGTACTATGAACTTTATTACACTTGACTTTTACTGACAGTCAATTTTATCTAGTTTCGTTGATGTAAATATAGCTCCAAAGCATAAAGTGAATTTTCATACCACCATTTACCTACCTTCCTTTACCTAGCAGTAATGATTTTTTTATAACTGTCGTAAGTAGTTTGCTCATCTGTAATGCAAAATCTGATGAATATGACTGATGATAACATTACAAATATACAGACTTAAGGTGTGTTATTAATGTGCATCACCATCTGTTCTACAGACTGCAATTAGAAAATGCAAAACCGTCAGTCTTACAGGTCTGAATTACAGCTTCTCACTTTACTGCTCCATTGCTGGGCTGTTGTGAATTAAGATGGACTTGAACAGTAACTCATTCAATTTTGGGACTGAAGATTGTAGTTTTATTCTGCCATCAAAAATTTTACACATTTGCACCAAAGAGCTTTTTGGTTTTTCACCATTTACATACGCTACCTGTTGTCAATATTCAGGATTAAAAAAAAATCTGTTATCACTTGTTGTTAATAATTTAAGTAAAAACAAAGGTGATTTTCACTCCCTGCTTACAGAAAGCTATAAATACCATTCCTTAGAGCATATTCATTCACACAACATGGCTTTATTCGGCATTCCTCTGAGACAATATAAATGGTCAAATACAAAGAAATGAAATTTTAGGGACCAACAGGATTTCTTCTGCCAATGATGATGACTTGCTTATAAGCTGATAAGTGTTAAATACCTGGTGGAAGTACTTGTAATATTCTTATCATGGTAAGCTAATATACCCTCAAAAAAACAAACAAAAAAACATGTGAGTTGGAAGGCTGGAGTACTTATCGTACATCATGTATACCCAGAGCAGATTGGCAATCTTACAGCTGGCATATGCAAAAGTTCTACGAATGGCTGCTACAGCGCTGTGATGTCACACTGACCTTGCCAAACATCATGGTTCAATGGGGAAAAAGAAAAACTTTGTCTAAGCCACTGCAAGGCAAATTTCCAGAAATATATTCAAGGAACAAGGTCACTGGCGATTAAAGCATATTCACTGTGAAAAATGTTTTGGTGAATTGGACAATCAACACTAGCAATAACCAAGGTAAGAAAAATACATCATGAATTCCATTAGTATAACAAATCTGAAGTAGGATGTATATATAAATTATTTACTATTATAGGTTTTGCTGTCTCCAAAATAAACCAAAGCAAATTGTAATATCTTTGTAGTGAAGAATTAAGTTGGTTTGGGTTTAAATTACAACCACTGCACACATCTGGTCAGGGATGGATGAAGATGTCCAACTTCTATTTATTAATTTCTTCCAAACTTATACAAATGTGACGATATGGTCTAAATAAAATAATAAACATAAATTAGCTATCCCAGTTTCTTTCTCTTCAGTTTGTCAATGTTAACATTTGTCATTAACAGGTACTTTATGTATCCAGTAGATCGCGTACTACACTCAAGATAACATCAATATCGGAAATTACTAGAACGTTAAACCATAAAGCATTTACTCAAATTAAATAAGTAATTATTCTTAACATATATACATATTATACATGAGGAAACAATAATACTGCAATTCCATAACAAACAATACGAGTATGTGTGAATCTCCAAATAGGGTCTGTTCAACTATACTTTAGCTTTCCTCAAACGTCTATATTTAGAAACTGTACTAATTATATATATATATATTGTGACGGACAGCCGGGTCCCATGCCCGGCCGGGACGCCTCTGCTGCATACGTCCCGGGGGAGCCATCATGGACATTGCAGTACCTTCCCCGGGGCGCTTGGGGGCAGCCTCCCTGGCTGTGGATCCCTCCTCAATCTCCCCCGTGGCTCCATGGGACATGGAGTCCACCACAGCAGCCCGGTTGGGAGATGGGGTGGCCGCTAGGGGGTGCTGCGGACGACCAGCCACCACGCTGGACGGTTTATCAGCCCCACCCGGAGGTGCAATTAAGACCAGCTGGTCAGGCACCTGGAACACTTCCGGGTGGGGTATAAAAGGGCATGCCTCCCAGCAATCAGGGCCAGAATCGGGAGGAAGAGGACGAGGTTGCCTGGGAGGAGTAGTGGTGCCAGGAAGCAATTGGTTTGTGTGTTTTGTGCTTTGGGACTGTGTTGGGCCTGTGGGACACGGGGAAGGCGTGTGCCCACGGCTGAAGAACTAAAAATAAAGGCCTTTGAGTGTGAACACGTGCCTCTGCGTAGTCTGTGCCGGGTCAGGCGCTATATAGTGCCTTTTTCACACTATATCTATATATATATATATCTATCTATATCTATATATATCTATCTATATC
>JANRMT010047224.1:7669-18832 GCA_026402145.1 Polypterus bichir lapradei
TATATATATATATATATATATATATATTCGCAGCGGAGACGTAGTGTGTTAAAGAAGCTATGAAAAAGAAAAGGGAACATTTTAAAAATAACGTAACATGATTGTCAATATACAGTAATTGTTTCGTGAGTTTTGCTGTGATCAAGGATTCGATTATCATTATTTGTTTCAATCAGGGTCGTATTTGTACGATGTGTTGTGTTCAAGTTACATTCTGTGTTTGTCAGTCGTTGTAAAGATTAAATTCTGTAATTACAGCCACATTAGCTCCACAAATGAGACACACGGGTTTACCGGCAATGTCAATAAAATATACTCAGCCTCCCATCGGTTTTTAAAGGCTCTATTTTCAGAATCAACTTTTCTCTTCGGCATCGTGTGGGCTAGCTTCGCAATAACTTGCAGCAACGCGGTAAGTGTTCGGCAAGGCAGCTGAAGCGCTGCATTATGGGATCTGTAGTTTATTGTGTTACCAGCGCTTCATATACCCGGGCCATTAATAACAATAATACAGTATATAAAATGATCACGCAGGCCGGATATAATTACACGCCGGGCCGGATGTGCCCCGTGGGCCTTGAGTTTGACTCATATGGACTAAATAGAACTTGAAAAGAAATATTTTTTGGAATGTGATCACGCAAGTCAGTACATTGAGCCCGCGTGCTATTGTGGTTTTGCTTGTGTGCTTCAGTAAGTTACCGTCCCCTCGCTCTTACTTTTTTACCGTTCATCTAATGAATACACTGAGTATGGCTTTACCAAAACAATCATTGATCGCGAATAAAGTATCCATTATTCATGAAGCTTCAATAGGTGAATAGGTGATCTGTCTTTCTGCGTTAACCGCATGCGTTTTCATACGTCTCAAACTAAGGGGATGCGAGGTTAAAATAAATCGAGAAGCGCGCGTACATAGTTAGTGCATCCCCTCTTGGGAATCGAACCTCGGACGTGGGCGGTACAGGCGAATGCTTTAGTATCGCGCCACAGCGTGTGGTTTATCTATTTGAGCGTAGCAGTGTAATTCGGTTTTTGTTCAGCACTCTTTGGAACTGTTACTTTTTGTCTGCGCACTGCGTCAGTTCACGTGAGCCGCTGAATATGGTTTTATATGTCACTCGCTCGCTTCTAATTGTTTCGCTGCCTTCTTAATTATATAATGCATGTTTTCTAAAGCGCGTTTTGTAGCTCTTCCTGGCTTTCTACGTAATGCGTGATTATGTGAGAGGCGTGATGTCATACGAAACTCCGCCCCTCCAGCTGAACTCCATTACAGTAAATGGAGAAAAATAGCTTCTAGTTATGACCATTATGTGTAGAATTTCGAAATGAAACCTGCCCAACTTTTGTAAGGAAGCTGTAAGGAATAAGCCTGCCAAATTTCAGCCTTCTACCTACACGGGAAGTTGGAGAATTAGTGATGAGTCAGTCAGTCAGTCAGTCAGTCAGTGAGTGAGTGAGGGCTTTGCCGTTTATTAGTATAGATACAAAGCATATATATACAAATAGAATAAAAAAATAAACCAGAGTAAAGTACTAAATTCAATACTAAAAGAAATGCCTGAACAAATAACATCATTTTTGATATAACACACACACACAAATTATCCTGTGCATCTGAACAGAGAGTTGAACTGAAAAAGCACACAATGTTAGGTTAGGTTAAGTTTTAAGTTGTTTTTCAAAATAATGAATTGAGTTAGCTGATTTAATTATTTTTGGGAATTCATTCCAAAATCTGGGCACTATATATCACCCATAGAGTGCAGGTTAGTGTGGGGCACAACAAAATTGCCAGAATCAGAGGACCTTAGTGGGTGAACAGGAGCATAGATATGATGAAGGTCACTGATGCATCTGGTAGAAGGCCATTTAAAAGTTTGTAAGTTATTATTAGAATTTTATATTCAATCCTGTAAGACACAGTGAGCTAGTGAAGGCGAAGCAGGATGGGTGTTTATTTGCTCACTGTTGCTAGTCCATGGAAGGAGTTTTAAATCAACTAGAACTGTGATATAAGATTAGAAGTGATAGTACTGGATGTGATAAAAGTATGAACAAGTTACTTAGCATTGGAAAAGGAGAGGAATGAGCGAACATAGGATATGTTACGGAGGTGAAAGTAAGAAAGTTTCTTAACGTGGTCTATGTGGGTGAAATAAGAAAGGGAGAAATCGAAAATGCCACCAAGATTCCTTGCATCAGAAGAATGTCTAATAAAATCACATTCAAGAGTGACTGAAAAGGATCTCATTTAATTTTCTTTAGTGCCAATTTGCAGGTGTTCAGTTTTGTTTCAATTTAATTTTAAAGAGTTATGCTCCATCCAGGTTTTATTTTCACCGAAACAAGTTGTGAGCTGAGAAAGCTCTGATGAAATTTCACTTTTAACATTGAAATAGAGTTTAGTATCATCTGCATTAAAAATGATAACCCAGTCTTTAGCTATGAAAAAATATGGTCAAGGGGAAGCATATAGATACAGAAGCGCAGAGGGCTGAGGACAGTGCCCTGAGCAACTCCTTGTGTGATTGGCATTGAGCTGAATCTGCTGTTGCTGTGACTAACAAAGTCTTGCCTATCATTCAGATATAACTTAAACCACTGGAAGGCAGTTCTAGTGATACACAGAATGTTCTTCATTCTGGACAGTAGAATGTCATGTCTGACACTGTCAAATACTGCACAAAGGCCTAACAGAATTAATGTTCTGGTTTGTCCAGAGGCTGTTGCCATAAGCAAACCATTACTTACCTGAGGCAGAGCAGTTTGGCAGCTGTGCTGTGTGACGATATGGGTTCACTGCTCCATGCTCCAGTCTTGCATCTGGGAGCCCTTGAACTCGTCACCGTCGATAATGTTGCAATAAATGGAGCAAGGGGATGGTGCAAAAATGCCAATTGCTTTTATTACAACAACAACCAAAATCTAAGTTCAAATAAATAATGCAGTGATTTAAATCATTAAGTAAATAATCCATAAAAACAGAAGTGAAGTGGAGGTTAAAGTCCAATAGAAAAATAAATCTTTTAAAAACAACAAGGTTAAAATAACACTGGAAGCAATCCTTTAAAAACACAAAGCCCGGTGTCTTTTTACCTGGCGGCTCCCATCCTTCTCCCATCGGGCTTTGAAACAGGAGAGTCGCCATACCTGCAGCTGACCTTCTTCTCCTACATAACTGATCTGGTGGTTTTCTGATCCCTGGCTCCGGTTCAGCTCACCTAGATCGAGACTTGGGCTCCCTAGAGACCAGGACGCTCACACTGGGGCTTCTCTTACCAATCTCCGACTCCCGCTGCCTTCTCGGCCTTACTCAGCCAGCTGTCCTTCTGCCGGTCAATCCCGATGAGCGATTGTTTGGAGAGACCCTAGGTGTTGGGCAAACACCACTGCTAAGGCTCACTGTCCAGCTGCCTGCCTGCCTTCGCTCGCTCACACCAGCTCTCTCTCGTCTCGCTGCTTCCTCCAACCTCCGTTCTTCATTTTCTTTCTCTTTCCTCTTTATTCCTCATTTCTTTTTTCTTCCCCTCCTCAGCTGTCTCCTGCTACTCTTTATAACGGGGATGTGATTCACCTGTGGCAATCAGCAGCTCCCGGGAACAATTACGAATGCGGACCGCTTCTCACCTGTGCACTTAGGTGAGAAACGCCTACGTCACAAATGCCCCAGGACTCACTTCAGCCACACAACCACGCCCCCTCACTAAGCCGTGAGTGCGGTGATTATTTATTTAAAACTGGTCTTTTTGATTGGAGCTGTGGACCTGCTATACCACATGCTGCAGTTTGAAACCAGACTGAAAGGGTTTCATCAAATTATTACAAATTAAATAAATGGTGAGTTGGGAGGCAACAACACGCTGAAGAACTTTTGACAGAAAAAGTAGGTGAGAAATAGGCTGAAAACCAGTGTCAAGGGATGCATTGATTGTTGTCGTAACAGCTGGGATTATGGCATGAAGACAGGATTTAAGAAGTGGAAGTGATTGCGCCCAGTACACAAGAAGTTTGCTTCATCATACACAGCAGTTTGTTAACAAATGCAGATAGTGGATGAAGTGGGAATATAGGGAAAGGTATAAATGGAAGATGGATTTATTTTTAGCTGAATTATTTATATCTTTAATTTTATTAAAAAAAAAAAAAAAGTGGTGGAATTTTTCATAGACTTCAGTTCACTTTTTTATTATTTTGCCAGAATGTGTGTTCTTGGCTACAGGTAGTGCATCTCTGTAAGCCCATTTGATGGTCAGCAAAAGCCTGGATATACACAGTGAGGCCAGTCTTACATGACATTTTCTCAAGGCATCGGCCAGCTGCTGTAATAGACCATTTTTCTGACTTATAGCATGGAGCTGTATGTTTAAAGGAAACCTCCTTATGCTTTTAAGGAGCTGTTGTATTTAGTGCTGAATGGAGGGCTGAGTTATAGTAGTCAACAAGACTATCTACCATTGATGAAATAGGGAAAGACAGAAAAAGTTCAGAAATGGATCCAGCAAGTAGAGAGAACAGATATTTCTTTCATTTCTGACAGAAATTTTAAGTTTACAGATAAGAGGAGGGAGAGATAATGAGATTGTGAAAAGTACTGTTTTATGATCAGAGAGTCCCAATCACTATTCGTAAGTGTTGCCAACAGATAATCCAGATGTACAGATCAGGTCCAAAATATGACCACCAGAGTGGGTAGGACAATCAACATTTTGCACCAAGTCAAAACTATCTAGCAAACTAGCAAGGACAGGAATTAATTTCTCACTTTGTGTCGGAAAGTCAGTATGGATGTTGAAATCATCAAGAAGAATGACTCTCTATGAAAGTGAACTGAAGCAAGTTAATAGTTCATTAAGTCAGATCAGATAAGAAAGACAGTTATATCTTGGGGGACAGAACAATAAGTAAGAGAGGACCAGGTTTTGTTGTTAGATTAAGAGCCAGACACTCAGTTGAGATTCTTCTGATGTTTAACCCCAATCTAGCAATTACTGCAACCCCTTCTCTTTGTCTTGAGTTGCAAGCCTCTGTGAAGTAAACAAATCCATATGGTATCGCCTCCCTGAGAATTATATACTTTATATGAATTAATTATGAATTATTATATTTTGTTTACATTTCTCTATTTATACTGTATATAAACTATTTAAACATTTCCATGTGTTATTTTTCACTGGTCAGTATGACAGTATTACCAGATTACTGTCTGTTTTGTAACAGACAGGTTCACTAAGTGTTGAGTGAATTTGACTTTCATCTAACAACATAGAATACTAAAAGTATAGACATTTTTGGTTCACATTTGTCATCTTGCCATTGACTATGGTCAACTTCTTTCTTTGTAGATGTCCAACATATCTAATTTAGGAATAGACCCAAAAAGTTCCCATTCACCTGTATTCACCCATAAGCAGAGGACTTAAGACATTTGAATTTAAAGAGGTACAATTTAGACTGGACCAGGACACGTGGTTTTTGGTTAATAGTAATTACATTGCATAGAATCCATGATTTATTTATTTATTTATTTATTTTTGATGGAAACTTTTTACACATCTAATCAAGTTTAGAATAGATTTGCTATGTTCACATTCATGTAGTATCTTAATTCATCCTAAATGTGAAATTAAACTCAACATTGAAGTATACACTTTTGCAAACACACAAAGAGGTGTTTTCCCTTTTTGTTTCAAATACTGCACAAATAAAATATCTACTGTCATCCAACTTTAATGAACCAGATGAAGCAAACTGTAGGGGCTCTCTATACTCGCAACCTAACTTTTTAGTATATCTTCTCCTCTTCTTGTATGCTGTCACCACTGTTACCATTTGTAACTGCCTTGAATAACATTGTTTGAAAATATGGATTACTCTAAAAATATAGACAGCAGTGCCTCTGAGTCGGCCTTGGTCCCTGAGATGTCAACTATAAAGTCATCCAAGTTTGCCGAGAAGCATTAAGTCCTCAGCTTCAAAAACCTGGAAGCAGGGCAATGAGAAGTTAAGTACTATTGCATTTCAATTTGTTATATTTTTATTGTACCATAACCAGATAACCAAATTCAGGGTTTCTACTGATAATCCAGCAATCTGAAACCATGTTTAGACTTGTAACCATTACATGCCAGTCCTAGTGTAAAAGATAGAAATACCTTTATCAGCAATAGATTTACATCAAGAAATGGCAGCAATGAATACAGTGTTTGAACAATGCTCCCCCACAACTTCTGATTATTCAGTTCTTTTGCATTCAATGCCTGTGTGGAGTGTACATGTTCTGCTTACCCTGTACTATCTGTACTTTGGTTTCCATTCCATATCTCAAAAATATGTAGGTTAATCGGAGGCAATACATTGTGAATGAATTTGGACACATACAGTATCTGAGTGTGCTTTCTGATGGAATTCCACACAGTTCGGAATTTCATGTATAGAATAGGATCGATATCAGTTTTGGACCATATGCATAACTACATCAGTGTGCACATACCTATAGACTGTTTAAATGTCGCTGTAATAACCTGAATATATGTTTTTTTTTCATGGGTATGTCTGTCTGTCAACTGTGTTTGCTGTACAATAGAAATATATACTCATATCGAAACTAATAAATGCTTTTTGATTTAAAGTTTTTTTTCTTTTTCTTTTTTGTTTTGAATCCATTCGGAGGAAATATAAAGTGGTAGCAGTAACATTGATTTAATTAATTAATTTAAAATATGCTGAATCAGTTCATTTGTATTTATTGTAATTATCATCTGGAAGAAAAACAGAAATTAGTGGTGTTGTATATTGTGGGCTTTCAGGTGGCTGAATGTCAAGGGAACCAGTATGAAAATGTTCTTAAAGAACAAGTTACATCCTAATTGTATGACTTAATTTTTTTAATTATACAACTAAGTGAGGTTTCATAAAATATATTTTTCACAGTAGAAAACAGTCATTACATTTTCCCAGTGGGTAAAACCTTAGAAGTAAGTAAAACAGTAATTAAAATTGCAGAGGGGAAAAATGGGCATTCAGTGGCTGACAGATCATCTGTACTATATATTTTGTTAAATACTAGAATGGAAATGATTGATTTCAAAATAAAAATGTAAGCCCATGAATAGGCTTTATAGAGCCTTTTACTACAACTATTATTTTAAATGCCTTTCTTAAAAGCTGGTTTTAATCCTTTGATAGTTTCATGGAGTGGGTTAATTCTCTTTACAAAGCATACGCACTCACCTCTTTTGAGTAAACTGCTGAAGATGTTTTTCTGTGCAATTAAAACTTGTCAGATGCTGCATGTTGAACTCTGAGGTTGTTCCATTGGATCAGTGTGACTAATCCTTACACTTTCATAAGTAAAACACCAGTTTTTTTCTCACAGACATAACATTTAAAATGAGAGTAAACCTTATTGTCCAACATTGTTTGGATAGATTTCACTAGGCATTTTAAGTGTGGTTATAGTATAAACAATTTTTTTGTTTTTCAAGAATTGCTAGACTATTTTGTTTTTATCAGTGCAATTCACATTTACAAGGAAACTTTTTTTTGTGGGTGAGTGTAATTTTTGCAATTAATTTTTATCCCCTTAATATTATTACTGTTCTTGACAATCTCTGAGAGAGGAAGAAAGCGAAAGTTATATGTTTTAAAGGGTATTTATCTTTTACATCTTGTACCCAGTTCATAATGATACTTCATACCATTTACACAGACACATATTTTGCTTGATTTTTGGAGGCAGGTGAAAGTTGGTGACCATGCTTGACACATTTCGCCACCATACCATTTACGGTATGTGATAAATTTGTGAAGCCTTTTTTAATGCATGGTTACATAGTTGAAGAAATGTATCCATTAGATGTTCTCATTTACTGTAATATTGATCTGGCATTTCTTTGTGCAGCTTTCTGCAAAAATCAGTTTAATCATAACTGTCTCCTTTCTTCATTTATCGGGTTAGGTAATCTTATGAAATATCTGTGAGACTTGTAGAAGTTAAGGCTTGACGCAAAATACTGCTCTGAGTGAAGGTTTAAGAAGCTTGACTGTTAAACTTATTCATCAAGTCTCAAACAACACTATGTCAAAAAATTTCCATGGACACAGGTGGTGATAATGCTAGGTAAATTATCTGGCCAAAGCTTTCACGTAATGGGTCATTAGGATGTATATTTTTCACATAAAGTAAGATATACTACTGCAGTTTTCTCCCCAGAAATTTTTTTCCAGCCGGGTGGCAAGGAAAAGTAGCCGGGTGGGGCAAGATGGGGAAATTTGGTGGTGGGGAAAATTTAAATGTGCACTTTTTTTATTAGTTAATTATTATTAATTATTTTCCAAAGCTCAATATGACTTCCTTTTTTAAGGTTTAACACTTGTGCCAGAATATTTTTATTAAATTTAAGAAGTATCCAATTCAGGATCCTGCAACCCTAACAAAAATTTTAAATAACAATTGTTATGACATAAACCAAGAGGCACAAGTATTGTCGCTGTCGGGAAGAAAAGTGAAAACAATGAAAAAAGTATAGGAAACCTAATGAAGAAAAATTAAAAAATATTCTTCAAAGCCAACTTGCATATGCAGAAGGTGTCTTCAGGTAAATATTTATTCTTCTTTTCTTCCTAGAGGCCCAGTTGTCTGCAGCTTTCCCATAATCAAAGTCCCCAGGATCTGGGCCCTCCAAGGAGATCAGTCATCATACACTGTCGTAGTGACTGTACTGCAAAGTCATCAGACAGCCATCTAGTGTCACTGGCCATTTTCAGCTTAATCTGGGGAATGTTCAGAATATTTTGAATTTCCGTTAAGCCAGCCATCCTAACTGAAGAATTTTGGAAGAAATAGAATAACTGCCTTAAGATGTTCAGTTTTGTTAAATAAGGTACATCAGCTGCTGCTTGGGCACTTGCAAGTGTCAATCGGCGGTTTACACAGTGACATTTGACCAAGAGTCCAGATGTTTTATCTCTAAGCAGTTTTGCCACACCTTTCTGTTTCCCAATCATAACAGCCATTCCATCTGACCTTAGTCCAACCAGATTAGCAGTTTTCAAGCCTAGAGTGTCCATAGTCTCACTCAGGGTGTTGGTTATAGTCTCTGCTTTGCCATCAATCATATTGCGGGTTGATACAAAACTAATTCTGACCTCTTTAGTAACCTGGCAAACATATTTAATGTAAATAATTAATTGTTTTACATCAGAGATATCTGTGGTTTTATCACACAGAATACTGAAAAACTTTTCTGTGTGTATATTTTTTAGTATGTTAGATATTATTTCTGATGCTAAGACATCCAGCAGCTCTTGCATTATTCTTTCAGAGGTGTAATGTGCATTTTTACCAATATTCAGATGTTGTGAAAAGGAACAACCTATTTCTTTACAGTGTTCCAACAGTTTTTCAAACAACGTTGTATGTGGCAACTCATTTTTTGCCAAACAATGCATGGATCTTAAAGCTCCCACAAAGGCATCTCTCTAAATTATTTAACACAGATACAGATCTTTCAATTTGACCGATTTCTAGTTTGCTCTAGTACACGCTTTCCTAAAAGGTCAGCAGAAGACTCAATGTGCGTTTTACTTTTTTCATGGTCCAACAAGCTTTCTTTTTTGAATTCTTGTGTATGGCATGTTTTCCCAAAGTAACCCCTCCTTGGGGGGTGTGTGTGTTTGAGTATTTCATGCACAATGAGCACCACATAACATTTTCTTTGACCATTAGCTAATCAAAATCTTTAAACCATTGTTTGTTTGTGCCAGATAAGCGGTGTTTAGTTTTATCCATTGGCAGAGTGTGTGCTGAAGTGACTTCCCCTGATGGACCAGCCTCGGCATTGTCTTTGTCTGAAAGGAGTTGACGCCGCACCTTCATTAGTTTATGATGTCTCTTTTCTGAAATAACTGAGCAGTGGTGTTTTCTGAACACTTCTTTTGCTCATGTTGGTAAAACATTTGAAAAAAATTTTAAGTACCTATGAATAAGACTTTTGAGTGGGAAAGGGAAAGCCTGTTGGATATTCAGTTCACACTCGCACTACGGCAGGTACGCATTCTTGACATTTATACTTTAATCTCGATGCTTATGTCGAGAATAAAGTCAACATTTACACTTTATTCTCGCAGTTTATCTCAAGATTAAATTCGACAAGTTGACTTTATTCTCGTAGTTTGTCATTTAAGTAGAACATCGTAAATTAAACTTCATCTTAAAATGAATGTTTAGTTTACTAGATTTTCTCAAACCCCGTCATAAGTTATGTAGCAACATGTCGACTTTATTCTCGTCATAAGCGTCAAGATTAAAGTGGAAATGTCGAGAATAAACTCAACATCTCGACTTTATTCTCGACATATAGTTTTTTTTTCTTCACTTTGTCCTTATTTTTTTTTCTTCACCGTGGCCCTAATATGCTTCCGTACAAAACCCTCAGCAAATCAGTGACAAAACTTTTGCTCAGGACACAGTGTGTGCTGCAAGTGTTCCTGCACACTTTTTGCAATATGGACGCAGGTCCAAATATGAGCAAATATAAGAACGGCAGATGGGGTAACTTTAAACAAGGAACCACATTGAGTGCTACAAGGATTTTTGCACACAGAACACACCTAATGCTTAAACAACTGTATGTGTGTATGTGTATATAGTGTCAGGGATGCCAGGGGCAACGACCCGGCCAAGACGCCGTGAGGGACCGGAAGAGGGTCTATGCCCGCCCTGGATCACATGGGGGCTGCCATCCTGGTTGCTTTGGGGGCCACGGGTAGAGGGCATGGAAGCCCAACCCTGTAGGGACCCGTGGTCACTACTAGGGGGCGCCCCAATGCCTTGTGGACCCTGGACCTCAGCACTTCCGCCACACCAGGAAGTGCTGGGGGGGAGAGGAGCAGGGACACCCGGAGAGCTTCCGGGAGAACAGCCGGCACTTCTGCCACCCTGGGGCGTGTCCAGGGAGGAATGCCGGGAAACACCTGGAGCTCATCTGGGATGAAATAAAAGGGGCTGTCTCCCTTCATTCGAGGCTGGAGTTGGGTTGAAGCAGGACAAAGCAAGAGAGGAGAGTGGAGGCAGCCCGAAGAGAAGGCATTGTGTTGCCAGGACTGTGTTGGGGTTTGTGTGTGTGCACTTTTGGACTTGTTAATATTGTATATAGT
>JANRMT010047255.1:0-13909 GCA_026402145.1 Polypterus bichir lapradei
TATATATATATATGCCAGCAACACTCATGACAATGACAAAACAATTATATTGTCAATCATGTTACGTTATTATTAAAATGTTTCCTTTTCTTTTTAGTTCTCTGCTGCCAAACGCGGGTATTTTGCTATGTATATATATATATATATAGATATATATATATATAGATATATATAGATATATATATATATATATATAGATAGAGAGAGAGAGAGAGAGAGAGATGACAACAACACTCATATCAATGACAAAACAATTACATTAACAATCATGTTACGTTATTTTTAAAATATTTCCTTTTCTTTTTCATAACTTCTTTAACACACTACTTCTCCGCTGCGAAGCGCGGGTATTCTGCTAGTCATTAATAAACTGGTATACACTGTCAGTCAATCAGATTGTTGCATTTTCATGTATTCATGTGAGATATTTATTAGGTTTTAATTTCACAAACCCTGTGGGATGCTCCTTTTAAATATTATTTTTAACAATTGAGACTGCAATTAACATGAACAAGTGTCCTTATAACTGTTCTTATTTTTAAGATCCATAAGACATACATTATTTTTAAGATCCTTAACACATACACAGACAGACAGAGCACTGAGTAATAGACAGACAGAAAGACAGACAGAGAAGTCACTAGATATATAATAAACAGGGAAGACACTATATAATAGATATAAAACTGTCAGGAGAATAAAAACAGGTAAGGGGATAGATATATAGATAGATGGGAAGGAAAGGCACTATATAAGAAAACAGACAGAGAAAGCACTAGACAGATAGATAGATAGATAGATAGGAAAGGCACTATATAACTGGCAAACAGGAAAGCTGCTACATAGTAATAATATTACTATTATTACTACATAGGCAGATAGACAGGGAATTCACTGTATTGTAGGCAGACAGAGAATGCACTAGAGAGATAGATAGCAGTATTAGCAATATATTATAGTTTTATATAAATATATCTTAATAATACGCTACTGTGGATGTCCGTTTGTCTGTCCAGGATTTTAAATTACCTATAGCTCGCAAAACAATTTGAACTATTGACCTGAAATTTGGTGCACATATATCATTTTTATTTTATTTTATTTTATTGTAGAATCAACTCTCTGCAGCGGCCGTGCGGTGCAGGAGTATGTGCGCTGTTCTCATCCCTAACACCTTCGCCGTCACTGCCCCAAGTGCCAGCTTAAGTGAAAAATTAAGGAAACGTACTAAGTAATTGCAGTAGAAACACTGACTTAATCAATTGTAACGTGAAAAGATGCAGACGAAATAAGAGAAGAAGCGGGCCGCTAGTGTCTATATATATATATATATACAGTAATCCCTCCTCGATCGCGGGTGTTGCGTTCCAGACCCCCCCGCAATAGGTGAAAATCCGCAAAGTAGAAACCATATGTTTGTATGGTTATTTTTATATATTTTAAGCCCTTATAAACTCTCCCACACTGTTAACATTATTAGAGCCCTCTAGACATGAAATAACACCCTTTAGTCAAAAGTTTAAACTGTGCTCCATGACAAGACAGAGAGCTTCTTTCTCACAATTAAACGAATGCAAATCTATCTCTCTTCAAAAGAGTGCCCGCATCAGGAGCAGAGCATTTCAGGGTGAGAGAGAGAGAGAGAGCTCGCAAAGAAAAGCAAACAATCAAAAAATCAATGTGTGCTTTTAAGTATTCTGAAGCACTGCAATAAAGCGGCATTTTTAGAGGAGCGTCAGTATCTTCTAAGCAAACAGCCTCTGTGCAAACAGCCCTTCTGCTCACATCTCCTCCGTCAGGCGCAGAGAACGTCAGAGAGAGAGAGAGAGAGCGAGATTAAAGCAAACAATCAAAAAATCAATACGTGTGCTTTTAAATATGCCGAAAGCACAGCGATAAAGCGGCATTTCTTAGAGGAGCGTCCGTATCTACTAGGCAAACAGCCCCTCTGCTCACACCCCCTCCGTCAGGCGCAGAGAATGTCAGAGAGGGTGAGATAGAGGCAGAGACAAGCAAACAATCAAGCACCGCGCGGGATGCATATCTTATATCATTGAGGAGTTTTAGTTAATATGTAATACATACTCTGATTGGGTAGCTTCTAAGCCATCCGCCAATAGCGTCCCTTGTATGAAATCAACTGGGCAAACAAACTGAGGAAGCATGTACCATATATTAAAAGACCCATTGCCCTAAGAAAGCTGCGAACCAGCGAAAAATCCGTGATATATATTTAGATGTGCTTACATTTAAAATCCGCGATAGAGTGAAGCCGCGAAAGTCGAAGCGCGATATAGCGAGGGATTACAGTATATATATATATATACAGTATATATATATATTGTAAAAAGAGAGAACACACAGCATAAAGGGATGGGGTTTCCGGCCCCGTATACTGTACAAAAAAAGCAAAGTTCTGTTACAAAAAACAGGTCAAAATTATAAACATAAATGTTCATATGCGCGACGCCCTTCCAAGGCGTCGGTGGCCATCTTATAGAGGAGGAGCCGGAAGTGGAGGAATGCTGGGAAGGAAGCGTGAGGGATGACGGGATTGCTGACGTCAGGGAAGATGGCGGAGGAAGGGCGGAAGTGGACGTACTGCGGGCAGGTTATGATGGCGGAGCGTCTTTTTTCCTGGAAGAGAGAGCAGAAATGTTAGTACCCGCCATTCCCTGCCGGCGAACGTCTTTCGAAGCGGTTTCAGGTCCGTCCGCAGCCTCCTACTCGCGCATGCGTGACAATATATATACTGTATATATATATGAGATTTATGTCAAAAATAAATTAAAAATGCTACAGCCTGTTTATTAATCGAAAGATGCTGCAGAGAGGCAAGCAGGCAGTGAGAGTAGAGATAGATGTTGTAGCTCTCTTCACAACAACACAGACACAGGTCGGTTCTTTTAAATGGGCGTTTATTGCTTGGGCTCTTGTTACTCACTCCGTCACGCCAGCACGCCGTAAGAACTATATAGTGAGTAATCAGTACAAAAATACATTAGCGAATACACAGTAACTTTCATACACATACGATGGAATACAAAACATTTAGTGCAAACATGAAACAAAAGACATTTTACAAATAAAATACCTCGTTGGCCGCTTGTTATGAAAAAGAGGTCTTTAAATCACTTTGTTTTAGCTTCAGACGGTTCAGTTTGAAACCCTTTTTGCAACATGGCAGAGCCTCGCGAGAGACATCCGCCCACCTGCGGTTCATGGGGCAGGTCCTTCTCATGTTCTCCTGATAACCCCTGAGTGCGTTCTCACGAGACATTACTTTACATACAGTACATATTAAAGTCATTTAATAACAAATAAATTGGAACATGTAAATTTACTATATACATCACATTTTTAAATGTAGATATTTAAAACTATATATGTATAAGGTTTATAAGGTTATGTAACACATTATAAAATCCATTATCTACAACATGAACTTTCCATTAAATATTGTTCAATAACATTTACACTCCCACCAAAATCACTCATTGACCTGAATTGAGAGATTTTCTTCAAAAGCAAACTATAAGAGAAGTGTGTGAGTCTGTGTACCTTTATGTGTGACTTAGTTGGCCTCAAGTAAGGTAACTACTTTATGAATAGGTCTCTCAAGATAAACTGATCTAGTGAGTGGTTCTCCTTTATCAAATGTAGTGTCACTAAGTAGAAGTTTCACTTTTCGTATTTTGCCATCTGCGCTGAGTTGAGCTTCCACAATCCTGGCAAGCTTCCACTCATTTCTTGGTGCACTGTCATCTTGTAAAATTACAATGTCATCTACTTGTGAGTTTCGTGATGTCTTCTGCCATTTCTGTCGTTGTTGAAGATTTAGCAGGTATTCTCGTTTCCATTGTTGCCAAAATTCATTGGCCAGAAACTGCACTCTTCTCCGCCTTTTGTGCAGATAGAGATTTTCTTTGCAGAACTGTCCAGGAGGTGGAAGAATAACTGATGATTTCATGGTTAGAATATGGTTGGGAGTGAGGGGTTCTGGGCCAGTAGGTCTTAACACTTAGTGGTCTGCTGTTGATTATTGCCATTGTTTCATAGAGAAATGTTCTCAAAGTTGTGGTGTCAAGTCTGCTGGCTGACTTGTCGAGCATAGCAGTCAGGACACTTCGAATTGTTCGAATCTGGCGCTCCCAAACTCCACCCATATGGCTAGCTGATGGAACATTCAACACAAATTCACAACCAAGTGCCCTTTGACGATCTTGATCCATTACTCCAAGCAACATAGAAAGCTCCATTCCAGCACCAATAAAATTTGTTCCCCTATCGCATCTCAATTGGTGCACAGGTCCTCTGATAGCTATGAATGCTCGAAGATCATTTATGAATGCGTCTGTCGTCAAGTCGTCAAGCATTTCAATGTGTACTGCTCTGGAACATAAGCAAGTGAATAACAATCCGTATCGTTTTATTTCTTTTCTTCCTTCCCTTACAATGAAAGGTCCAAAACAATCAAGGCCACAGTAAATGAAAGGGGGGGGGGGGGGTGTTTCAGTTCTCTCTTCAGACAGATTTGACATGTGTTGAACCTCTGTTGTTCTTCTGTATCTCCTACATTTTACACACTTGTAAATGTGTGAGGAGACCACATTTCCACATCCTAAGATCCATATTCCGTTTGCACACAACTCATTCAAGGTCATGCCTCTTCCTTGGTGGTGTATGCGCTCATGATGATGGTTGATGAGAAGGGCTGAAACATGAGATTTCTTTGGAAGTATCACAGGATGTTTTACATCATGATGTAAGGCTGATTGAGATAGCCGCCCTCCCACTCTGAGGACACTGTTCTTGTCCAAAAAGGCATTCAACTGGCGTAGCCTGTTGTGCTTGTTCAAGGTGTCTTCCTTCTGGTCTTTAATCTTCTTTATTTCTTCAGCAAATGCTTCTTCTTGTGTCATCTTGATGATGAATATTTCTGCTTCTCTTCGTTCTTCAAGGTTAGTTGACTCATTCGTTCTTGACTGAAATCCCTTGAAAACTCTGACAAATCTTTTAAGCCTGGCAACAGCTCTAACTACTCTAGACCAGTCAGAGAATTTAATAAAGCGGTTCACCACTGAATTCAGTTCTCTTGCTTTAACTGCCTGAACGTGTGCCCTGCGAAGCTCGGGATCAGTTGCTTCTACTCCTCCCACCATTCTCTCTTCATGTGGGAGATTCTGCTGCCAAAGAAAGTTGGGTCCTTTCAGCCAGTTGGACTCTTTCACTTGAATTGCACTCAGTCCCCTTGAGGCGTAATCAGCTGGGTTGTCTTCAGAGCTGACGTGTCGCCATTGTTCAGGTTTTGTGCTAGATCTTATTCGCTGGATCCGGTTGGCTACGAATGTGTGAAACCTTTTAGCATCGTTGTTCACATAGCCAAGGACCACCTTTGAGTCAGTCCAGTAATACTCTTGCAGGGTTTTAATATCAAGCTCTCGTTTGATGACATCACCAATGCGCACTGAAGTCACAGCTGATGATAACTCAAGTCTTGGGATAGTTGTTAGTTTGGTAGGGGCCACTCTTGCTTTACCCAAGACAAGTGAACAATTGATCTGTCCTGTTTCACTCATCGCTCTAAGATACGAGCATGCACCATACCCTTTGAAACTTGCATCGGAAAAGTTGTGACGCTCATACAGTACGACTTCACCAAAGCTTGATGGAAGGTAGCTCCTTGAAATCTTCAGAGCTGCCAAATGAGGCAGATCTTTGAGCCATGACTCCCATTGTGGCAAGATGTGTTCAGGGAGAAGTTCGTCCCAGCCTACCTTGTCTTTGCACAGTGTTTGAAGGATCTGTTTGCCGATCAGTATGACTGGAGTCACAAACCCTAGTGGATCATTGACTGAGGCGACAGTTGAGAGAACCCCTCTCCTCGTCAGTGGGTTTTCTTTTACTACAACCCTGAATTGGAATTCATCTGTTTCGACGCACCACTGGACTCCAAGTGCTCGCTCGATACGGAGTTCTGCTAGGGCCATGTCTAAATCTTTGGTTTGGGCACGTTCTTGTACTGGTATTGCCGCAATCACGCTTTTATCATTGGATACAAACTTGTGCAGGCGCAGATTTCCTGTTTCGCACAGAGCTCTGGACTCTGCCACCAGATGTATGGCTTCAGCAGGTGTCTTTACACTAGTTAGGCAATCATCCACATAGAAGCAGCCTAGGATAAACTTGATGGCTTCTTCACTGAACTTCCCATGACCCTGTGATACCAGGTGCTTAAGTCCAAAGTTGGAGCAGCCGGGGGATGAAGCTGCCCCAAACAGGTGTACCCTCATTCTGTATATCGAGGGTTTGGAGTCCAAATCACCTTTGTCCCACCAGAGAAACCTGAGATAGTCTTGGTGTTCCTTTGCAACATGGAACTGGTGAAACATTTTTTCAATGTCACACATTATGCCTATTGGACCCTTTCTAAATCGACACAAGACTCCAACTAATGTGTTAGTCAGGTCTGGTCTAGTCAAGACATGGTCATTTAGAGAGGTTCCTTGGAAGTATGACGAACAGTCGAAAGCCACACGGATCTTCCCGGGTTTGTGGGGATGGTAGACACCGTGGTGTGGAATATACCATGCTGGTTGGTTATCAAGTTCAAGCTGTGGCACCTTCTCAGCATCTCCTCTGTTTATGATGTCATTCATGAAGTTGACATAATCCTTGTAATATTGTTCATTTCTCCTCAGTCGTCGCTCTAATGAGCTAAGCCTATGAACAGCACACTGTTTATTGTTTGGAAGATTAGGTTTGTCTGTCTTAAAAGGTAGCGGGAGTTCATAGTGGCCGTCTTCCTTGTGCCTTATTCCTGCTTTCACTTTAGACAAGAAGAGGAGGTCTTCTTGAGAAACTGGATTATCGTCTGCAGTGTGATATATGAAATCCGATTCAAGGATCTTAATTATGTCAAGTGGGATTATCTCTTTGACTTGAGTTCTGCACACAAAGTGTACTTCTTCCTTTAGCTGGACTGATGAATGCACAGCTGGTGTCACAGTCACACCATGATTCTGTGACTTGTTCCTATTGCATCGCTGTCATCACTTGCTAGATTTAAGCAACCAACAATGCTCCAGCCGAGATCAGTTCGCTGTGCATATGGATAATCCTCGTCACTAGACAAAATCTCCCTTGGCAGAAGGGCTCGTTGACAGTTATAGCCAATGAGAAGGCCTACTTCGCAGTCTAACTGTGGTGGAATCCTTTCTAATAATTGCTCCAGATGAGGCCATTTTAGAGCTGTTTGAGAAGTTGGAATATGTAACCTGTTTGCTGGAATGAACTCTCGTGTGAAAACAGGTGGTAGCAGAATTCTTTTCTTTAAGCTGTATCCTCTCACTTGTTGATCTGTCAGTTTCTGACATGGTACGACTGTTGACTTGGCAGACATTGTGGATAGCCGCAAACTGACATTTTCTTTGTTTGTGTTGAGGTCTTTGGCAACTTCGTCTAGTATGAAAGTTGTATCACTCTGTGTGTCTAAGAGTGCATAGACGAGGACTTCTTGATCTGGATGCTTGGTAGAGGATACCCAGACTGGCAGGATAAAGGACGTTTGTGTGCATAGGCCCTCTTGTATGACTCTGTTGGTAGTTGCTGTTGCAGTCTTTTCTGTGGTGTCTGCCTCGTCTTTTGAAATGTCATTTCCATTTAGGTGCATTGGCTTCTGACGTTCTTTAAACTTGTCGTCATGCAAACATGTCGGATGTCTCCTTTGACATTTTTCACATGTGCTTTTGTCATCACACCTTCTTGAGTGATGACCAGTCTTCAAACATCCAAAGCAAAGCTTCTCTGCGTGCATAAACTTGATACGATCCTGAACTGCTTTTTCAGTGAACCTCCTGCACTTGTTTAGCACATGTCCTGCCTTTTTGCAGAAGACACATGATGGAATACTGCTCTGTGTTGTGTTTGTTGTCAGAGTCTTTTCTTGAATTATTTGATTTCATGGATGCCTTTGTTTCTCACATTCCACACTCTTGAGTGCTTGTATTGAGGATATGGGATCACAAGCTAGATTTGCTTCCTTTGATAAAAAGTCAACAAACTCTTTGAATTGTGGGTACGCAGTCCTTACTTGCCTGACTTCCATCACTTTACGGTTCCATCTGGAAACCAACCAATCTGGCAATTTCAGCAGAATCCTTTGATTCTCAATGCAATCATTAAGGACTTCCAGTGTCTTAATGTGGGACATTGCAGCCTCACAGCTCTTGAGGAAGTCTGCAAATTCTCTTAGTTCACAAGCATCTTTAGAGCTTATCTTTGGCCATGCATGCAGCTTGTCTCTGAGGGACTTCCCAATTATGAATGGGTCTCCGAAACGTTTCTCTAAGAGTTTCCAAGCCGAGTCGTATGCTTCTTCTGTGCCTAATAAAAGAAATCCTTCTACGGCTTTCTTTGCTGTGCCACCTAAATACTTTCTTATGTAATAAAGTTTTTCAGTCTTTGGAATGTTTTTCCGTTCTATTAATGTTTCAAAAGAAAGTTGCCAGTCTTTGAATTTCAAAGGGTCTCCAGTAAATACTGCAGGCTCTGGTGTTGGAAGACGATTAGCACTTATAGCTTCTGCTAGCACATTAACCAGATCTAAGCTATTCTGCTCTTGGGGCCTGAACACTGTGGCTGGAGGAGGTTGAAGTAACAGTGGTAGACAAGGGGCTTGACTTGCAACTCCTAGGGATTGAGGAATGAATGAGGGACTTGATGCATTGAGAGCCTGGGTTGTGACTGGAGGGATTGTGGGGTTAGGGACTTGAAGTTCTCCTACTACTTCCACATCATACAACATGTCAGTCATATCAACATTCTCTTCAGCTTCATTATAAACCTTTACTCGGGCTCTAGCAGCGTTCAGCTTCTTTACTTCTTCTAGGCGTGCAAGCTTTCTGTGTTTATCTTGGATTGCTTGTTGTCTAGCTAAGTTCTCTGATTCAAATTATGCTAGCCATTGTTTTTTTTCAGCCTCTAGCATTTGAAGTTCTGTTTCTTCCCTGTCTTGTTCTTCCAGTACAGCCAAGACCTCTTGAGATGCAGCAGCTTCAGCCACAGCCTCTATTCTTTTGACTGAGTGGATGCTAAAGTGGTTGGAACTACATCTTGATCGACGAGACAGTGGCCTAGATACAGAACCTGTTGAGTCTAAGATTGATACAACATCGGGCCAAGGTTCTTCGTCTTTATCTGCTTTATGCCCTTTAAGCTGTCTCTCTGCCCTTTGAATAATGAATCCTGAGAATGATATGCACGTATCAACCCTGCGCCGCAGGTCTGGTTCAGGGGTTTGTACTTGACGCAACTCTTCATAAATGACCTTCACATCAGAACAGGTCCGTTTCATGTTCTCAATAAGCTCGTTCAATTCATCCTCAGAAGTATCATCAGTTAATAATTCCTTGCCTATTCTTGCATGACACCTCCACATTTCATAGTTGATTTTATATCGACGTTGTATGCCCTTCAGTCTTTCTCCTTGAAATTCTCTTTCCTTTTCTGTTAGGGTGCGCATTCTTTCACTACTTCGTAGCTGTTCTACTTCTGTAGATTCGGTGTCTGTAGCTTCAGCAGATGGTTTAACATTTTTACGGCAGGTCTCAGTACTTATGTCAGACATCTTGAGATAAGGGTAGTACAAACTATGTAGATATTAAACTCAAATTGGGCTTCTTCTACGCTATGTGTAACTGAAAGCTACAGTAGACTTAGTTTGAACAGCCATGAAAGTTCACATATGTGTGTAGGAATCTTCCAAATACACTGTAGACATCAAATTTACATCAAAATAACTCTCAAAATTTAAACTTCTGTAAACTTCACATTAACTTCAGTTTCAAAACAAAATAAGAAAAATGATATTTGCTTGGCATAAATATAAGTAAAACCTTGATCACAGCAGGAATATGGTTAGAAATACATTAAATAACTTATCCTTTATATAACAATAGGTTTTCACGTCAGTATTGTACCCTTTTCAATTCACTGAAGGTGCTCTTTAAACTAGATTAATTCTCATAAAACTCAAAATTACTTAGAAATCTTTAGTTTTCACTTGTAATGAGGTACCTTTTTTCAACATTTACTAAAAATCATTAGCTTTACTACCATTTGCTAACACGCAACGACTATGAATGCAAACACATTTGATTTATCTCCACATTAAGCACAGAATGCAAGGTTAACAGATCTAAGTCCTTGGTTGCAGTTTCCAAGCTAAACCACTTCTCACACCAAGTTAACTTTACTATTGTGGTAGAGCTCCTACTGGTTTTGGCTTGAAAAATCTGCGCTTTAACACAGTCTAATCACCGTTGTTTGTAATCACTATGCAGATAATGCGTTATGGGCTCGGCTTATCTGCTGCATCGGATCCTCGTTGCGTCGTTTCTCCTACCCGTATTGAGCAGTCGAGTTCTCACTGTAGCTCTCTTCACAACAACACAGACACAGGTCAGTTCTTTTAAACGGGCGTTTATTGCTTGGGCTCTTGTTACTCACTCCGTCACGCCAGCACGCCGTGAGAACTATATAGTGAGTAATCAGTACAAAAATACATTAGCGAATACACAGTAACTTTCATACACATACGATGGAATACAAAACATTTAGTGCAAACATGAAACAAAAGACATTTTACAAATAAAATACCTCGTTGGCCGCTTGTCATGAAAGAGGTCTTTAAATCACTTTGTTTTAGCTTCAGACGGTTCAGTTTGAAACCCTTTTTGCAACATGGCAGAGCCTTGCGAGAGACATCCTCCCACCTGTGGTTCATGGAGCAGGTCCTTCTCATGTTCTCCTGATAATCCCTTAGTGCGTTCTCGCGAGACATTACTTTACATACGGTACATATTAAAGTCATTTAATAACAAATAAATTGGAACATGTAAATTTACTATATACATCACGTTTTTAAATGTAGATATTTAAAACTATATATTTATAAGGTTATGTAAAACATTATAAAATCCATTATCTACAACATGAACTTTCCATTAAATATTGTTCAATAACATTTACAGATGTGGCAATGGCACTGTTTGACCACCCTTACCCACTCTCACCTCAGAGTACTACACCCTCCACCCATCCTTCTGCTGATATCAGCATAGGAGAGACATCCCCACCCACAATTACAGCAGCCCAGGTGAGCAGAGAGCTGAGGAGACTTCGTGCCAGCAAAGCAGTGGGTCCAGATGGAGTATCGCCACTACTGCTGAAGGCCTGTACGCTGGAGCTGGGGAGTCCTCTACAGCACATCTTCAACCTGAGCCTGGAACAGGGGAGTCCCGAGGCTTTGGAAAACATCTTATATCACCCCAGTTCCAAAGGTATCACGTCCTAGTGAGCTAAATGACTTCCGGCCTGTCGCTCTGACGTCACATGTGATGAAGACCATGGAGCGGCTGCTGCTTCACCACCTGAAGCCACAGGTCTGCCACGCCCTCGACCCTCTGCAATTCGCATACAAGGAGAAGGTGGGAGCGGAGGATGCCATCATCTACTGTATATGCTACACCAATCCCTCTCCCACTTGGACAGTGGAGGCAGTGGTGCTGTTAAGAATTATGTTTCTGGGCTTCTCTAGCGCCTTCAACACCATCCAACCTCTGCTCTTTAAGGACAAGCTGACAGAGATGGGAGTAGATTCATACCTGGTGGCATGGATCTTGGACTATTTTACAGACAGACCTTAGTATGTGCGTCTTGGGAACTGCAGGTCTGACATTGTGGTCAGCAACACAGGAGTGCCACAGGGGACTGTACTTTCTCCGGTTCTGTTCAGCCTATATACATTGAACTTCCAATACAACTCGGAGTCCTGCCACATACAAAAGTTCGCTGACGACACTGCTATCATGGGCTGCATCAGGAGTGGGCAGGAGGAGGAGTATAGGAACCTAATCAAGAACTTTGTTAAATGGTGCAACTCAAACCACTTACACCTGAACACCAGCAAAACCTAGGAGCTGGTGCTGGATTTTAGGAGACCCAGGCCCCTCCTGGACCCCGTGATTATAAGAGGCGACTGTGTGCAGAAGGTGCAGACCTATAAATACCTGGGAGTGCAGCTGGATGATAAATTGTACTGGATTGCCAATACTGACGCACTGTGTAAGAAAGGACAGAGCCGACTATACTTCCTTAGAAGACTGGCGTCCTTCAACATCTGCAATAAGATGCTGCAGATGTTCTATCAGACGGTTGTGGTGAGTGCCCTCTTCTATACAGTGGTGTGCTGGGGAGGCAGCATAAAGAAGAAGGACGCTTCACACCTGGACAAACTGGTGAGGAAGGCAGGCTCTATTGTAGGCATGAAGCTGGACAGTTTGACATCTGTGGCAGAGCGACAGGTGCTGAGCAGGCTCCTGTCAATCATGGAGAATCCACAGCATCCACTGAACAGTACTATCACCAAACAGAGGAGCAGCTTCAGCGACAGACTGCTGTCACTGTCCTGCTCCACTGACAGACTGAGGAGATCGTTCCTCCCCCACACTATGCGACTCTTCAATTCCACCTGGTGGGGTAAACGTTAACATTATACAAAGTTATTGTCTGTTTGACTTGCATTTTTATCACTCTTTAATTTAATATTGTTTTTTTATCAGTATGCTGCTGCTGCAGTATGTGAATTTCCCCTTGGGATTAATAAAGTATCTATCTAACACATATTAACAGGAAAGCTACTATAATAGGCAGACAGAGAAGGCACTAGACAGATAAATAACAGTTTTAGCTATATACAGTGGAACCTCGGTTCACGAACGTCTCGGAACACGTACAAATTGATTTACGACCAAAAAGTTTGCCAAACTTTAGCATCAGTTCACGACCACAGACTCGGTATACGAACAAGCCAGTTTCCCTTTCGCTTTGTGCACGCCAATGATTTCTGCACGTGTTCAGTCTCTCCCTGTGCATTCCCTGTGCAACGAGAGAGAGACACACACACACACACACACACATGCACGAGAGAGAGAGGGAGGGAGAGAGACACACACACATGCGCGCGCCCACGAGAGAGAGACAGAGAGACGGCTGGACGCATAAGGCTTGTTTTTAAAGAGACAGATCCAAGCATTGTTTTAACCTCGTATTTAATGAAGACTTTTTTCTATTGGATTTTAACCTCCACTTCTGTTTAGAGCGATCGGTTCGTAGCATGCGTTGTTGCAATGTTACTTTTCTTGGTGGTTTATTAAATTAAGGATTTTTCAAATGTTCATTTTTTTCCCTGTGCTTAAAACTCATTAAAAAAAGTGTTTTTAGTGAGCAGTTCGTAGAGCTACAGCACGAACTCTTGCAGTGCTAGTTTTCTCTGTTGTTCAAGGTTTTCTCAGTGTTATTCAATGTTTTTACATTTAGTTTACTATTGCGCTGTGCATTCTATGGTATAATTAACTATATTTGTGCTTAAAAATCTTTAAAAAAATATATTTACATACAGTTCGTACGGTCTGGAATGAATTAATTGTATTTACATACAATCCTATGGGGGAAATTACTTTGGTTCACGACCAAATCGGTTTAAGACCAGAGTTTTGGAACGAATTATGGTCATGAACCGAGGTTCCACTGTAGTAGTTTTATTTTATATATACTATAGCAAAATACCCATGCTTCGCAGCGGAGAAGTAGTGTGTTAAAGAAGTAATGAAAAAGAAAATGAAACATTTTGAAAATAACGTAACATGATTGTCAATGTAATTGTTTTGTCACTGTTGTGAGTGATGAGTGCTGCTGTCATATATATATATATATATAAATATATATATATATATACACACACAAATAAACATATATATATACATATCTATACATATACACATATACACATATGTATACACACACACATATATACATACATATATATCTACATATATACACATACATA
>JANRMT010047290.1:0-12349 GCA_026402145.1 Polypterus bichir lapradei
AAGAGTGAGAGACGGCCAACACATCCAGGCTGCTAGATGGAGCCCTCCTTGCAGCATGAAGGTGCCCCGGATTCCCGCAGGGCATCATGGGAGATGGAGTTTGACTTCACAGCCCTGTTGGGTGCCATGGGTGCCATCAGGTGATGCTGTAGGGAGACACAGGGATTTTTATTTTTCCTATATCCTGGAAGTATTCCCAAGTCACTGGGACGGATGAACAGAAGTACTTCCAGGCTGAAGAAAAAAATAAGTCTTCATCTGACCCGGAAGTGCTATGAAATCACATGGACAGAAGGACAGGAGCACTTCCAGGTCAAGGACTATTTAAAGGACTGGTGCAGACCCAGCAAGCTGACCCGGAGTTGGGTGGTAGTGGGATGAAGCTGCTGGGAGTGGAGGATTGATTTATTGTATTATTATTGATTTATTGTTTATGGTGGTGTTAGTGGTGTCTACTGTGGCACAATATCGAGAAGAAGAAATTAAAATGATTTTGGATACTTTTACTTGGTGTGTAGACATGTCTGTGGGGTTTAGAGGCGCGACAGCGCCCTCTAGTTTCACAAAGTAGAATCTTAACTCGGAAAGGAAAATCCGAGCACATCACTCTAGTTTTGATGTCACTACATTGGTTACCTGTGCCATTTCGAACTGACTTTAAAATACTGCTTATGGTTTACAAAGCTTTAAATAATGTCGCTCCATCTTATATTTCGGAATGTCTTACACGTTACACTCCAAATTGTAACCTTAGATCTTCAAATGAGTGTCTACTTAGAATTCCAAGAGCTAAACTTAAAAGAAGTGGTGAGGCAGTCTTCTGCTGTTATGCACCTAAAATCTGAAACGCCTTCCCAATAGGAATTCGCTAGGCTAATACAGTGGAGCACTTTAAAACACTGCTGAAAATTCATTACTTTAACATGGCTTTTTCATAGCTTCATCTTAGTTAAATCCTGATTCTCTATATATTCAATTAATTATCATTATTATTCATGGTGGCTCCAAAATCCATACTAACCCCTACTTTCTCTTCTGTTCTTTTTCTGGTTTTCTGTGGTGGCGATCTGCGCCACCACCACCTAATCAAACCACAGTGATGTCCCTACATTGATGGATTAAATACCAGAAGTCCACATGATCATCATCAAATGTGAACCCTGAATACAATGAGGACTGATTGAGGTCATTTGTTAGGTAGAATGCCTGGTGGGGGCTGGGCATCTCGTGGCCTGGAACCCCTGCAGATTTTATTTTTTTTCTCCAGCCGTCTGGAGTTTTGTTTGTTTTTTCTTTCCTCCCTGGCCAATGGACCTTACTTTTATTCTATGTTCATTAGTGTTCCCTAATTTTAATTTTCTTCTCTTTCTTCATCATATAAATCACTTTGAGCTACATTGTTTGTATGAAAATGTGCTATAGAAATGCATGTTGTTGTTATAGTTTAACCTTTAGTGTGGTGCCTAAAAATTTAAAACATGCTGTAGTGCAACCTCTGCTGAAAAAAAACGGTCTAGACCACTCTGTTATGTCTAACTTTAGGCCTATTTCCAAGCTACCTTTTTTGTCCAAACTCTTGGAAAAAGTCATCTACACCCAATTAAAGTCCTTCCTGGATGAACATGCAGTTCTGGAAGTGTTCCAGTCTGGGTTTAAAACTCACCACAGCATTGAGTCCTCTCTGTTAAGGGTTTTTAATGATAATCTTTTAACAGTGGACTATGGTGACTGTGTACTACTTATGCTTCTGGATTTAACAGCTACCTTTGACAATATAAACCATGAGATCCTCTTCTCCAGGCTAGAGCAGTGAGTGGGCATCACAGGTTCAGCTCTCCAATGGTTTAGGTCCTGTCTCTCAGATAGAAGTTTTTGTGTCAGCATTGTTGATTTTACTTCCACCTCTGTTGCCCTTACCTGGGGGTACTACAGGGCTCTATCCTGGGACCTCTTCTGTTCTCCTTGTACTTGCTGCCACTCGGCGCTATTTTCCGGAAACACTGCATTTCATTTAATCTTTATGCAGACGACAGTCAGGTTTATTTCCCTCTGAAGCCCCCTGGTCCATGTTCTGTCCAGCCCCTACTTGATTGCCTTATTGACATAAGGAGTTGGATGGCATTAAATTTTCTAAATTTTAATGAGAACAAGACAGAAGTCATGCTATTTAGATCCAATGGCACCAGCGGGACCCCCTGCATCGACCTTTCTGCTGTGGCTCAATTTGAGAAATCCATAATCACAAATTTAGGTGTGAAAATGGATTCCACTTAAAACTTAATAGCCATGTGAACGCAGTGGTAAATTCTTGCTTTTTCCAGTTGAGGTAAATGTCAAAAATAAAGCCTGTTTTGTCTAAATGCAACTTTGAAACAGTGATGCATGCTTTTATAACCTCTTGTTTAGATTACTGCAATGCGCTTCTATTTGGCCTCCATTGCTTGCCAACAGCTGGTGCAAAATGCCACTGCATGAGCATGTTATCCCGATTTTGGCTTCCCTTTACTGGCTTCCAGTTCGTTTTCTAATCCATTTTAAGATCCTTGTATTTGTTTTCAAATCCTTTAATGGTTGTGCCGCATTTTATTTGTCAAAAGTGCTGCACCCTTATGTACCGTCTCACTCTCTCAGATCAGTAGACCAGATGCTTTTACGTGTTCCTAAGGTACGATGCAAACTCTAAGGTGATTGGGCTTTTTCTGTTGCAGCTCCAAAACTCTGGAATGATTTGCCGTTAGGCAGGCTCCTTCACTTGCTGTCTTTAAATCTTATTTAAAAACGCACTTTTACTCAGTGGCCTTTAACCCAGTATGATATGTTGACTGTGTACTTTTTATTATGAATCTCTTCAGCTCTTATGTGTTTCTGTTTCTTTTACCCTTTGTTTATTGTTTGTCTGATATGTTGGGTTTTTATTGTACAGCAATTTGGTCAGCCTTGATGTTGTTTTTAAAGTGCTTTATACAGGGCCGTTTGAAGGAATTTGGGGGCCCCAAGCAAAATGGACATGGAGGCCCCCCGCACGCACGCACGCACGCACGCAAAGGAACCACAGCATAGCCATACAGTTTAAATTCACTCACACTTTATATAAATAAAAAAGGTTTACAGTGCAAATACTGCTGTTGCATATACTGTGCATAAATAAAAAAATGTTTAGAGTGCAAATACTGCTGTTGCATATAAAGTGCATAAAATTTGAACATTTTCAACAATTGAACATTTGTTGGAATAGTTAGTATAGCATGCTATGCCACTTTCATCAAAACCTATTACAAAGCTATAGCAATGTCATGTCATTTATGTATGATACATAAACATATTTCTGCTAGCCTACCTGCTGCAAAATTGCACTATTTGTACAAGACAAGTAGAGCTATTTTATGTGTGTAATTTATCACTTACCACTGTCTTGTTTTTTCTTATCCTCCTCTTCCTTTCTCTTCTTTCTTTTTTGGCTTCCTGAAGCATAATTCTGCTTCATGACTGCCGAGGAAGTTTTGTATTTTGCCAGCAGCAGAGATTGCGTGGTTGGCTGGCTGCTGTCAGCGAGGGGGGCCCCCTTGAGGGGGATCCCGATAACAGTGACATTGCACTTTACTGCATTCACTATCAATGGGGCGCTCACACAGTTTGTCGCTGCATTTTATTCTTAACCAGTCGTTGTCTTGGGGCCCCAGGCCAGCTCGGGGCCCCAAGCAATTGCTTGGTTTGCCTGCCTTGTCGCGACGGGCCTGGCTTTATAGATAAATAAATAAATAAAATATCTGTTAAAAAATTTGTTAGCTGTGATTCCTGGGGCCTTGTGTATAAATGGTGTGTACGCCTGTTTCCATGCTCATGTCGTGATGTGTAAAAACTAAATTTGGCGTAATGCTTTGCAGATTTTCACAGAAGCGTCAGACAATGCACACACGTTTCTGCTCATTTTCGTAAACAGTCGGCACCCAGCATCAAAGCAGTGTTTGTGCAGTTTCCCTTTCATTTTTAGATTCGCTTCCATAACGAGGGCTTTATCAAATACAGTAAACCCTTGTTTATCGCGGTTAATCCGTTCCAGACTCTACCGCGATAAATGAATTTCCGCGAAGTAGGATTCTTTATTTATAAATTGAATATTTTCGCAGTTAGAGGATAGAAAACCTGTTTACGACCTTCTAAATACATTTTTTTAACATTATTAGAGCCCTCTAGACATGAAATAACACCCTTTTATTTAAAAGTTTAAACTGTGCTACATGACAAGACAGAGATGACAGTTCCGTCCCAAAATTATAAGAATGCAAACATATCTTCCTCTTCAAAGGAGTGCGTGTCAGGAGCAGAGAATGTCAGCGAGAGAGAGGCAGAGAGCGAAAAGCAAACAATCAAAAATCAATAGGGCTGTTCGGGCTTTTAAGTATGGATAGATAGATAGATAGATACTTTATTAATCCCAAGCACCGCTGGAGAAAGCACCTGCAAGGAAGGGAGCAACGTGAAGGTACTCTTTCTGCATTTTTTAGAGGAGCGTCCGTATCCTCTAGGCCAGTGTGCGAACAGCCCCTCTGCTCATACCCCCTCCGTCAGGAAAAGAGAATGTCAGAGAGAGAGAGAGGAAAAAAGCAAACTATCAAAAATCAATACGTGCTGGGGAAGCACATCGTATATCATTGAGGAGTTTTATTTAATATGTAATACGTGCTCTGATTGGGTAGCTTCTCCGCCATCTGCCAATAGCGTCCCTTCTATGAAATCAATTGGGCAAACCAACTGAGGAAGCATGTACCATAAATTAAAAGACCCATTGTCAGCAGAAATCCGCGACCCAGCGAAAAATCCATGATATATATTTAGATATGCTTACATTTAAATTCTGCGATGGAGTGAAGCCGCGAAAGTCGAAGCGTGATATAGCGAGGGATCACTGTACACCAAAATTAATTTCATACTGTTTACAAATTTAAGGCCCTTGATTGTAATCAACCTGTAACAATATAATGGTGCATGGAATGGCCAAAATATTCCAACTACCATGACTGCTTTAGCTTTGTTAGAAGACATCACAAATGGAAGAATTAGAAGAGAGCGCGTATTTAGAGATCATACTGATTTCTTTTCCCATGATGATGACTGGTTTCTAATAATAATAATAATAATACATTTATATAGTGCCTTTCCCATGCTCAAGGCGCTTCACAGAGTCTCATAAAGAAACAGTAGATATATGTAACATTGAATACAAATGTTTCCTGAACAGAACACTAAAACAGATAGATACAAGATGTACAAAAGCATTAAACAGAATAAAAGATACTAAACCACAGTAAAATACTAAATTCAATACTAAAAGAGAAGCAAAGCAAATAAATTATATTGAGCATCTTGTCAGAGAGGAATACCGAAAGAGGAGGCAAAATGTCTGGTTAAGTTAAAAGCCTTCCTGAACAGTTGAGTTTTAAGTTGTTTTTTAAAAGAATGAATTGAGTCAGCTGATCTAATTAATTTAGTGAGGTCTTAGGATGTCTAAGTTGATTTAGATTTCTTCTCGGAGCTATTTGGTGAACTGTCTACCTCCAGGTTTTTAGCCACAGGAGCTTTTCAATGTGAACTGGCTGACCAATCGGGTATTTCTCACTCATCACCATGCCAGCTGTATGGGATGGTATTATCCTCTTGTCATCCAGATATATATTTCCTTACACGGTCATTGAACAGGCAAGTATCAAAGCGCAATTCGCAGCAATATCCAGTTTTCCAGTTGTAATCAGAGTGGTTGACTGCAAGCACATTGCTATGAAGGTGGCTTCAAAAAATTAATTTGCTTAAGTAAATAGAAAATATTTCCACTCTGTTAATTTGCAAATTATCTTTAATGTGAAAATGTGTCTCATTTAATGTTGTGCCGAGATGGCCTGGCTCAACTTATTCATTTTGAGTATTAGTGTTTGGACCAAACTTAAAAATGGTGTTGTGTGTGACGGCTGGCTTCTCAGTAAGATAAGACATTTATTATTACCCATTTGGTCAAAATGTAAGTTAGCTGTGTGATGTAATCATATAATACTCTCGCTAAGGTGAGAGTAGGCACATGCTGAAGACAAGGGTTTCTCACCCTGCTTGCCAACCCACTGACTGACAAGAGCAACATTATAATGACTGCCACTCTCAGGCTTGGGCAGTGGTAAAATGGTGGCTATAAGTGTCTCGCCAATAATTGCAGCAGCATATTGCTCAAATGGTGTCAGCCCCAGAATTCCGCTACCTCCTCTCGATACACTGGCGGTTGCTGCGAAACACCCATTCATGTTGATTTTAATATCTGAACACCTCTCTTTTTTATTTCAGGAACTGTGTGACCTTCTGAACTTGAACTTTTGAGTGCCTCCGACATCTTGTGCCGCTACATCAGTTTCCTTTTGTTGCTTATAACGCTGCTTAAGCCTCCAAACAGTGCGTTTTTCCTTGTCTCCACTTCATTGTGATGGACCTCCATTTAGCATTTGTTGAAATTTGTCGTACATGTACATTAAAATTCATGTTGATTGGGATTTATATACACAGGTTCATGAATCTGAGTTTTATTGTGCTTTTGTACATTTATAGTTTTGTTCATATGCCATGTTTTAGTGTGAATTCTACACAAGGCATTATACATTAGGCTCCTTCTGTGCCCCACCATTCTTCTTTTAAAACATTTTGTAGATTGTGTATCACTCTTTCGTCCTGCCTTTGTCCTCTGCTTACCTTTCAAATCAAACCAGCTGAAAATGTCTAGCCTTGTTTAATTTTTTTTTCTGTGGAAATAACCTTTACTTATGTTTTTTTCCTGTTGCAGGTATATGCTGGCACACACCTTCATTATTTCCGTAATGATGATTGTAGAAGTAGTATCATCATGTGTATTAATTTTTTTCTTGTATGTCCAACCAACATGGCTGTTACCCCCTCTCCTGTGCCATGATTAACAAGAGTATATTTAAATGCACAATTTATTGTCTTTTGCAATTCTCTCAGATAGAAAACACAAAATTACCATGAGCTTGATATGTTATTTTTATTGGTTGGTAGGCAGTGCTACAGTGTTTAGAGTTGCTTGATTAGATTCTAACCAGTAAACCCCGATTCTCTAAAGAATCGCACATCCAAGAATGGCAATCACTTTCTGTTCCCTCCGATCTTTGGAGGGATGAAAAATGATGGAGGGTGGGAGAGTCCTGGGAGAGTCCGTGCATATATACAATCTTCGTTTAGTAATATAGATTCCTCCTTGTCACTGTTTGAAATTTTCACATTTGCTCAGTGTTTGTGCAGGTTTTTCTATTACAACCCAAAGATTTATCAGTTAGGTTAGCTGATAACTCTAAATTGACCAAGCATAAGTGAGTGTGCGTTATGGTGGATAGATGTCCAGGGTTTGTTCTTATTTTGCACCATAATTCTGCTAAGGTAGACTCTGGCTTCCCACAATCCTACACTTGATAAGCAGGTTACAAAATGGATGAATGGACAATTCAAACGATTACATTTAGTTATTCTATGACAACTATAATTGTAAACTACAAATATAAAGATAAGACTGTATTTTTTAACAAATTGGTCAACAAAGTATGTATTTAATGTAAAGATATCTAATTATTCCAACTAGTAGCAACAGTTTAAATAAAGATAAGATCTTTTGCCATTCTGGGTTCTTAAAGGTTTAAGTTAATATAAAATGTGCAAGTCTTCACTCCAAGTTATCCAGTTGTTGTTGTGTTTTTTTTTTTTTTGTTTTTTTTTTGTTGAATCTCAAAGCATGAAATGAACTCAACATACGCAGTAATTTAAAATTAAAGTTAGTATGAAGTGTTTACCAACAATGATTCAAGTAAAAATTATCATCATTGTCATGTCATAAGCAATTTTTGAACATAAAATGACCGTGGAAGATTATACATAGTGAAAGGAGTATTGTATATGCAATCTGTGAAAATGGTGAGGTTTGCTGATGACACCACTCTTGTCAGTGTCATCATAATACAGGAATGACGAAAATGAATTGATGGAATAATGGAAAGTAAACCAGAGTCCACGGAGGAGAACCCACACAGACATGGTGGAACGAGGGACTTATTAACGTGGCATTTTATATAAATTTGCTTTGATATTTACATAAGTGCAGGTTTGAGGACTTAACAACTGTAATCATGACCAAGCTTGATGCTATATATTGGATAACATCAATGATTAGCTTCTTGGTGTAGCTGGAAATTGTAGATGTTTTCTTAGTCCTCAAAATGTCTTTGCAGCTTGGATGCAAACATAAATTGGAAATTTGAATGTATGACTAGTATGGAATAATGGAAATGCAGCATTAGTGTCAGTAAAGCATAGTAATGAAATTATTAAGATTATTCTTTTATTGGCTTATTCAGAAAGGATGGCCATCCAATTGAATTCTGAAAATGCTTGCTTGTGCTGCTGGCTGATAGAACATAATGCTTACATCAAATACTATATGTTCACTGTTTTTTTCTCTAAGACATTAGATAACATTTCAAGTCTAAACCTGAAGTAATTTAACAATGAAGCAATGGCTTTCAGAAACTAACAGATGTTATAAAGATTGGATTAGTAAACCACTCAGGCACTTAACTTATGTATGAACATATATTTCAAAACTGTTGTTGTCTACATTTACTGTATGTTCACCTGCATTCCACTTAGCAAGTTAATTCAGGTTAGATGCACAATGTCACAGTATGGTTTTAGGAAAACTTATTATACCCAGTGTATACTGTACATGCAAACAATTTTAAGTTTTGTACTAAGTATACAGAACTTTTTTCATTAAAGTGATTTTTTTCTGCTATGTGTGTGTGTGGCCCATGCTAAAATCTGAAGAAAATCAGAATTTGGGGTTATTTGCTATACAGTTTTGCTAAATAATTCTTTAGTTAGCAAGGTCCTGTTGAACACATTTTAAATTTTCTTACAACCAATACATGTCAGTGACTGAGGTTTAACATAAAAATGGACAGAACATAGGAAAATGGACATTTTGCACTGGTCAAGAAAACAAACTCATTTTCTGAATGCCTTTTTTTTATATAAATACTCATAAATGGGTCGTTTTTGTTTGAAAACTAAGTACTTTTGTGATCTCCTTCTGACTAAGTATATTTATCTATACTAATAAAAGGCAAAGCCCTCACTGACTCACTCACTCAGTCACTCACTCACTCACTCACTGACTCATCACTAATTCTCCAACTTCCCGTGTAGGTAGAAGGCTGAAATTTGGCAGGCTCATTCCTTACAGCTTACTTACAAAAGTTGGGCAGGTTTCATTTCGAATTTCTACGCGTAATGGTCATAACTGGAACCTATTTTTTCGTCCATAGACTATAATAGACTTCTGCTCGATGCCCGTGGGAGGCGGAGTTACGCCTCCCACGTAATTTAGTGCCTGCCCATATAAGGCCGTCCGTCAGCGGCAATCCAATAGAAACACTCCCGCTAAATATTCACAGGTGAAGGACTGTGCTTATGCAGAGGAAGATGAGATGATCAGGGTGGTGGTTGGCACAAACTCGGCGAAACTGCAAGAGAAACTTTTAAGTACCGGGACTTAGGTAACATAATACAGCCATGGACATCGCACGACATGGCACCAGCACAGCTAAGAAGCTTCGATGCATTTACATCGAGCGACTCACGTGAAATGACGCAGTGCACAGACAAAAAGCAACAGTTCCAAAGAGTGCTGAATAAAAACCGAATTACACAATTGAGAAGGCAGCAAAAAAATATGAAGCGTGTGATACATACAAGCATATTCATAAGTACAGCTACTGCGGAAACAAAGCACACGGTGCAAAAAGTCAATGTCCCGCTAAAGGAAGACAGTGTAAAAAAAAAAAACCTGTGCATGTAGTGTGTCACGTCTCAGATAAAGAGGAAGATGAGCTGTTTATTGATGCAGTAAGAAACGAATCGATGAATGAAACCTGTTATCTTTACAACGATTGACAAACACGGAATGTAACTTGAACACAACACATCTTACAAATACGAACCTGATTGAAAGAAATAATGATAATCAAATCCTTGATGACAGCAACACTCATAACAGTCACAAAACAATTACTGTATATTGACAATCATGTTATGTTATTTTTAAAATGTTCCCTTTTCTTTTTCATAACTTCTTTAACACAGTACTTCTCCGCTGCGAAGCGCAGGTATATATACCCCGATCTACATACTCTCAAATAGACAAACCACATGCCGTGGCGCAACGGTAGAGGCTTCGCCTCTAACGCTGGCGACCGAGGTTCGATTCCCGAGAGGGGCTACTCTGATTATGTACGCGCGCTTCCCGATTCATTTTCCTTGGTTTGAGACGTATGAAAAAATATGCGGTTAACGCAAAAAGACAGATCACCAATTGAAGCTTTATGAATAATGGATACTTTTTTCGCAATCAATGATTGTTTTGGTAAAGCCATACTCAGTGTATTCATTAGATGAATGGTAAAAAAGTAAGAGCGAGGGGAGGGTCACTTATTGAGGCACGCAGGCGAAACCACAATAGCACGCGGGCTCGATGCGTCATGCGCGTCAACTCGATCTGAATCACATTCGAAAAAATATATCTTTTCAAGTTCTATTTAGTAGACACAAATATCTTTGGTTGGAATGTAAGGCGAATTTACTCTTTACATTTGTATGGTGAAGAAAAATTAATGCAATGATGACTAAATTTAACTATATAAAGTCAAAACTTGATTATATAAAGTCACTGTTGGAATAAATAAAGTCAAAACTTGAATATATAAAGTCAGCGTCGGTATATATAAAGTCAAAACTTGTTTCTGAATATATAAAGTCAAAACTTGAATATATAAAGTGATTCCCAAATATATAAAGTCAAAACCCGAGTATATAAAGATGGCGTTGGAATATTTAAAGTTAAAACTTGAATATATAAAGTCAGCGTCAGAATATATAAAGTAAGCGCTGGAATATATAAAGTCAAAACTTGAATATATAAAGTCAGCGTCGGAATATACAAAGTCAGCGCTGGAATATCCATCCATTTCCCAACCTGTTGAATCCGACCACAGGGTCACGTGGGTCTGCTGGAGCCAATCCCAGCCAACACTCGGCGCAAGGCAGGAAAAAATCCTGGGCAGGGCACATGCATCATTTTCAAAACATTAACCGAACAGTGTTTTTTAATTTATTTTTCTGAATACGTTTTTGTTAACTTAGTTCAGTTCAGAGTCGTTTCAATCAATATATTTTGACTTTGACTTTATATATTCAGGAATGAGTTTATATACTCCGATGTTGACTTTATATAATTAGGAATGACTTTATAAATTCCGACGCTGACTTTATATATTCAGGTTTTGACTTTATATATTCCAGCGCTGGCTTTATATATTCCGACGCTGACTTTATATATTCAGGTTTTGACTTTATATATACCGACGCTGACTTTATATATTCAACTTTTGACTTATATATATATATATATATATATATATATACTAATAAACGGCAAAGCCCTCACTGACTCACTCACTGACTGACTGACTGACTGACTCATCACTAATTCTCCAACTTCCCGTGTAGGTAGAAGGCTGAAATTTGGCAGGCTCATTCCTTACAGCTTCCTTACAAAAGTTGGGCAGGTTTCATTTCGAAATTCTACGCGTAATGGTCATAACTGGAAGTTGTTTTTCTCCATTTACTGTAATGGAGTTCAGCTGGAGGGGCGGAGTTTCGTATGACATCATCACGCCTCTCACGTAATCACGCATTACGTAGAAAGCCAGGAAGAGCTACAAAACGTGCTTTAGAAAACATGCATTATATAATTAAGAAGGCAGCGAAACAATTAGAAGCGAGCGACTGACATATAAAACCATATTCAGCGGCTCATGTGAACTGACGCAGTGCGCAGACAAAAAGTAACAGTTCCAAAGAGTGCTGAACAAAAACCGAATTACACTGCTACGCTCAAATAAATAAACCACACGCAGTGGCGCGATAGCAAAGCATTCGTCTGTAGCGCCCACGTCCGAGGTTCGATTCCCGAGAGGGGATGCACTAAGTATGTACGCGCGCTTCTCGATTTATTTTAACCTCGCATCCCCTAAGTTTGAGACGTATGAAAACGCATGCGGTTAACGTAGAAAGACAGATCACCTATTCACCTATTGAAGCTTCATGAATAATGGATACTTTATTCGCGATCAATGATTGTTTTGGTAAAGCCATACTCAGTGTATTCATTAGATGAACGGTAAAAAAGTAAGAGCGAGGGGACGGTAACTTACTGAAGCACACAAGCAAAACCACAATAGCACGCGGGCTC
>JANRMT010047308.1:1964-20485 GCA_026402145.1 Polypterus bichir lapradei
GCTTGGCCAGTCAAGCATTCTTGCTGGTCCCTGTGTTGCTTGGCCAGGCAAGCGTTCTTGCTGGTCCACCCGGAGCTTGCTGACCCCAGCTTACCCATGTCCCTGTGTGGCTTGGCCAGTCGAGCGTTCTCTCTGGTCCATCGCGGCATCAGAGCTTAACGTTCCCAGTTTACCCGTGTCCCCGTGTTGCTTGGCCAGTCAAGAGTTCTTGCTGGGGATTAATAAAGTATCTATCTGTGTATCTATCCATCTCAGTGACACACCATCATCTGTTTTGTCTTAAGAAGCAAGACAGGGATTCTGCAACAATGAAACCAACCGATAAAGCAGATGACGATGTCATCATTTTAGAAGAATACCAGTCTGTAGAATGTGGAGGTGAAGCACATAAGTCTAATCAGGTAATTTTGAATGTATGCCTTTTATAAATGTTCTTGGCTTTCAGAGATGTTTTTTTTTTCTTGGCTTTCACAGGTGTATTGCCTTTTTTCTTGACTTTCACACCTATTTTACTTTTTTTTTTTTTAAAGGAGGTGCCAAAAAGAAACTCGCCACCCCGCGAAAAAGACTGAAGCAGCTGCTGGATGCAGCACGACTTTTGACAAGAAAAAGACGGACACACTTGTCCTAGATGGCACGACCTTGGACATGGTGAGTCTGGACTTTAAGAACATTTCTGTTAAGTCTATTTGAATGGCGGTACAGAATAGGTTCTGATTTTATTTTATTTTAACTTGACAGATTGCATGCGGAGAGCCCAAGTATTATACAAAAGAAGTGTTTTCAGCAACTTTGAAAGGTCTTATCAATAAAAAGAAAGATGATTTAAAATCAGATGTTAAAGATTTAATTTGTGACATTGAAAGCCTTATTGAAAGAATGCCTGCCTTAGTGATGTGTTTCCTTTTTTCGGACAGAAGGGCCGATTTAGAAACCCTAACGGCTATTTCACGTGTGACTAGATGTATCTATAGATCAATAGGGAATACTATTCCCGTAATGACACGTGGTACGTTTTTGTATCTTTTAAGACATGTGGCTTATATCTGCTCCAACAGTAATGACGATTCTGTTGAGAAAGCCGTCCAGTTGGCTTCTGAAATGTCCAGAATTCTATGTTGTGCTGATATCCCGTCAGGAATATGCATGTATCGTGTGGGAATATAACTTTTTTCTTTTTTCCCCATATTAGACTGACTTTATGATGGCGGTGAGGTCTTTAAACATGGTGTAAAACCTTGTTCAACTTCAAATCTGAAGTCTCAAGACCTCTGTGTAATTTCCAAAACACCTGTCGGCCATCGCAGTCACAGAGCCGGATTGATTTTAATAAAGCTTTGTGTAAAGCCTGTTGTAGCTTACGTGGTCAGTAGTTATGTAAGAAATGTATTAACGGGGTCTTGTTTAGCAGGCCGTTTGGGTGACGAATCTCAGGATGGGCACACTTGTCTTTTACTAGAATCTGATTCTGAGGAGATGCGCCCTTGTGTTTCCAGCATCTGTCGACAGATCAGTATTAAAAGATTAATACAAACGGTGTTTTCTATGTTTAAACCATTGTGCGGATTAAGAATTGTGAAACCGACAAAAAGTCATATTCTCAACTGTCTAAAGCAGTTTGTTGCTGAAGAAAACACTTTTCAGCTTATGCAAAAGATGCAACGTGCAACAAAACCCAAGATTCGAACAGCATGTTTTGAACTTGTCTCTAATCACCATTACAGTTATTTTTTAAGGCCAAAATCGATTTACAGAAACCTAAGCAAATTGCATTATCCATGCTAAACAAAACCTGTTTGTGTTGTATTTTCTGTCGGCTAACTGTTTGTGTTTTGTTTCTGTTGTTAGAGGAACCAAGACTCGGAAGCTAGAACAAGGAAAACCAGGTCCCTGCCCAGTGTGACATGTAATACATCCTATAGAAGGTTTTCTCCTTATATTATATCTGCTAGAAAAAGATTCATCATGACCACAATTAGTCGCTCAGTCATCTGGGCTTATGTGTTTAGCTCTGTTGAACATTTAGAGGAAAAATGTGCTGAATGTCAAGAGAACAAATGGATACCGGACGGACACATTTGTAGTATTTGGTTCTCTAAACCATTTATTGCTTATAAACATAGCTTATTTATGCTCAAAAGGACTAGAAGAGAGACTTGTGTCCTGTGTGCGTGCTTTGTTAAAAATGTATAATCTCCCTTGTTTTCGTAAAGCTATCAAGATTGATGTGGATGATATTATAGCTGAATTTGAGCAGGGAGAGATACCCATTGATGCATACGCAAAACTGATTCAGCCTGTGAAGACCAGCTTTATGTGGTCAGCTCTGTTCCAAACAGAAAACAGGCTTGCATAATTTAGTGAAATATAAATATATAAAGTATGTGCTGGCTTAAACATTTTTATTTTAGGTGTACTACGGACTCACTGATGGGTTTGGACCTGGTTTTGAATTATCATTTGCGTTCTCATATATGAATACATTTTCTTGTGTTTTTGTTTCTTTTCAAGTGAATTGCAAATATGTATACAAATAAGCTTGTATGATTATTTTACGGCTGTTTCTCCAGCATTTAATCATACTTTAAACAATTTGTAACTCAAAGTGAAGACCAGATCTTATTTTGCTATGTTTGGAATTTTGCTTCAATAAAACTTGATATTTAAGACTCTTTGGCATCTTTTTTGAATCATTGAATAAAACTTCTTGTTTTAAAACACTTTTGGTATCTGAAATATGCCTTGCTTTATAAAAGGGGATGGTTTTTACATGGTGGGCAAGGTAACGGTATGCCCATGGGTGTATTTGGGACACACTGTCAGGTTCCCTGGATGTGTCATAGATTCTCTCTAAAACCTTTTCTTGTACATCCACGCTGAAACTTATTGTTTTAAATACTTGGGCATCTACCATATATCTTGCTTTATAAAAGGCATTGTTTTTACATGGTGAGCAAGGTAACGGTATGCCCACGGGTGTGTTTGAGACACACTGCCAGGTTCCTTGGGTGTGTAATAGATAATCTCTAAAGTTTTCTTGTTCATCCTCTCACCGGGGTCTGTCAATCACGCTCTCTGTACTCTCTGTACACACCCCGGGCGCTGCACGCAGATAGGAGCAGGATGTCTGCTCCGCCCCATTGATGACTTACCTTTTTGACACCTTACAGGCTCCCAAAGGTCCATCTCGGATCACAAGGATGATCAGCCCCAGTTTTAACATCAAGGCTAAGATCGGCCAAAACTTTTTTCCTTACGCACGACTGACAAAAGGTCCGATGCCGGTCAAACAGCGCACCCCGACAACAAGCAGAGATCAGTGCGTGGGGGAAATCCCCATTAACCAGATGGCAGCAGGTGGGTACCGGAAATGCCAGGGGGCGGGATATACACCTGTCAAAATCTGAAGATGTTTTATAGTGATGCTTTATACTACTCGCATGCGTGTTAAACTCACAACATCAGACCAGATTGGAAACATTCACACTGGTATTGCAGTAATCGAGAGCCACACTACTTCTTGCTGGTTAGATACTGAAGATTGCGGGAGCCCACTTGTAAAGGTAAGCATAAAGATGCATTTCCCAGGCAAACACTGGTGCCCAGGATGACTTCGCTTGTAATGAAAAAAAGCTTACAGCACTTGGCCACCCAGGCTGTCTCCCATCAAAGTACTGGCAGAGCGCATGTGTGCTTAACTTCTGAGGTCAGATGAGATCCTTTGCTTTCACACGGGTATGGCAGTAATCGAGAGCCACGCTACTTGTTGCTGGTTAAAAACTGAAGATCTGGGAGCCCGCTTGCAATGGAAAGCATAAAGATGCATTTCCCAGGAATACACTGGTGCCCAGGTTAACTTCGGTTGTAATGGAAGAAAAGCTTACAGCACTCAAGGTTCCCAGGCGATCTTCCATCCACGTATACTGGGCGAGCGCATGCGTGTTAAACTCCTGAGATCAGAAGAGATCGGAAACATTCACACTGGTATGGCAGTAATCGAGAGCCACGCTACTTCTTGCGGGTCAAATAATGAATCTATTGAGGGGCGCTTCCAATGTAAACGATTAAGAAGTGTTTCCCAGCCATACACTGAAGCCCAGGTTGACTTCGCTTGTAAAGGAAAAAAAGCTTACTGCACTCGGTCTCCCAGGCTGTCTCCCATCGAAGTACTGGCAGAGCGCATGCGTTCTTAACTTCCTAGATCACATGAGATCGGACGCTTTCACCCTGGTATGGCAGTAATCGAGAGCCACGCTACTTCTTGCGGGTCAAATAATAAATCTATTGAGGGGCGCTTCCAATGGAAACGATTAAGATGTGTTTCTCAGCCGTACACTGAAGCCCAGGTTGACGTTACTTGTAAAGGAAATATGCTTATAGCACTCGGGGGTTCCCAAGCCGTCTCCCATCTACGTATACTGGCAGAGCCAGTGCGTGTTTAACTTCCGAGTTCAGATGAGATCAACCAAATTCTCACAGGTGTTGTCGTAAGCGAAACCTGCGCTTCTTCATGCGTTTTAAATACTGAATATCGGCGGAGCCCGCTTGCAATTGAAAGCATGAAGATGCATTTCCCAGCCATTACTTGGCGCTAAGGTTGACATCGCTTGGAATGGAATAAAAGCATATAGTACTCGAGGATCCTAGGCGGTCTCCCATCCACGTACACTCAAAAAAATAATTCATTGGATGAACGTAATTTTATCTTGCCACTTACATTCCATCTAGACAAATCATGTTATATCAATCCATCTTGATAGTGTTGTTTCAACACCACCCATGTTTGTAAGTGTAACATAATATTAACATTTACATTCAATTAATTTGTTTTTTATTAAATTAACATATTTGTACCAAGTTAGTCTAATTAAATTAATTTAAATTGATTTTATATTGATTAAACACTTTGGCACAACAAAATTTAGCCATGTTATATGAACTAGTAAAAGTTTTGTATGCTACACCAATGTTAATCTTGTTGAATGAACTAATGTAGCTTTTGTCTGTAATAATCACATCAAACTTGTTTCAGTTAGTGTTTTTTATTGCTTATGTAAAAATTTTAATTCAATTACTGAAATATACATAAAGGATAGCTTGCAAAACCATCTCTTTTATTTTGCTCTAATATTCTTAAAACAACTGTAAGGATCCCAGTTCCACCCAGCTTTCTCCCCTTCAACCATCTCATACTAAAATTATTAGCACCAACCCACTCGGCTCAATAACTTTCTTTGTCTCAAGTCTACTGAGCAAACCAAATACTGCTTCTAAACATTTTTATAATTTTGAACTTTCAAAGTTAAACACAAAACAATCTGTATTGCAGAGATATGGAAAAATATCTGGCTTCCATGAGTCTATTTCAAGAATCATTCACCCCATTAGCTTGTTTTTTAGGAACTGTGCCTTGGATGACAACCTCTGCCCATCCAAATTCATTATACTTTTTTGCAACACTTCAAAACTGCATTTGAGCTCCGCTGGGTAGCTTAGGTTCAGACAGTATATCAGTCCAAGTAACAGAGCACAAGCAATCGCGATGCTCCTCAAACCAGTGAGAACCTCCACACCTTCAATCAGGACACCAATGTTCTCTGGGTCATGTCCAGGCTCTGCAACCTCCTGCTGTATGACATACACTCCTATCACAGTTTGCTCCATGGCTTCAGTGTTGGCCTCAGTGTTCTGTGAAGTAAAATATGATAATAAATACATTTGTTTGAGACTAGATATGGGTACAAAAAAAATGCTGACTTCTGATCATAACATTATAAAACATTTACAATTTTATGACTAAAAAAATGTACTCAGTTCAATTAGATATGTACAAGAATAACACAGATGCACCAAATAGTAAAAAGTGAAATCTAAGCTTGGACATCCAAGTGCGCAATGAGATAATTAACTGTAGAAATAAAGGAGGAAGTAACAGAGACCAATGATCGCTATAAAAGAGCTCATTCAACCACATCAAGACAATTGCATATAAGTGGCCTACCATTGCCTACACAACATAAAAAAGCCCATCTGCAATTTCCTAGAGGAACTAGGTGGGGCATTTTATCCATATGCATGAATTATTTACAACACTTGCCCAGCTCTGTACAAAATATATTAAAATAATATTGTTTTAGAAACTGATATGTTTACCAAATTCTAAATTCTATGTCTCTAATTTCCAACCTCAGAAATTTGACATGAAACAAAAACAAGGACAAATTACATTATGTTTTAGTCGTACAGAGTGTCACATTTTGCTGTTTCACATTTCAAATTTATTACCCATAACTCCTGCAGTTATTTACATAACACACAAGTAAATGTGTGAATGAAATGTGCTGTAAGTCTACATCTTTGTCACACGTTATGAATGTAACTCACTGTGTATTCTTTCACAAGTTTCTCGTGGTCTTCGTTCAAGTAGACGCACAAGGACTTGAGGATGCATGCTCGTCTTGTATGTATTGTGTCATCCTGGGGTAAAAAGGGAGTCCATTATGACAATATTTAGCTTTTAGGCAGCAGTTTGAAAAAAGAACTGTGGTAGACAATACTTAGGTCAGAGGAGACCAAAAGGCAAGTGCTCATCTATCTCAACCACATCAGACACAAAATAAGGCAACCACACACAGAGTAGAGTATATAAGTATACAACCTTTAAAGTTGCTTAATCATTTATTTCAGAGATCGAAGTCAGGTTTATGAACTCATTTCCGAAATCAGGATCTTGATATTGAAGGCGAAAATCCTGTTCCACTCCATAATTAGTCTTTATTTCCTAGCACAATTCCTCAATGGAGTCTGATATCCCCGCTGGTAAAATTAGTTTCCTGGCATCATCTTCTCCAAGTATGATCCTCCGTCTTATGGGCTGGGCCATCATGTTCACCTGGAAAATTATTTAAAAAATAAATAAAGATGCACTCATCGAATAATGTGTGAGTGTGTGTAAATATGGGTCAAATTCTAATGTCAACAATTAAGGCAATCAACAATAATTTGATGATGTCACTTAGGAAATTTTAACTGGAAAAGGACAAGTGAATAGTTCATTTTCCAGATTTGTCTTAGATTCTTTTAGTTAATGACATTAGTTAAAAAGAAAATCAACAGTCAATTCTCAATAAATTAAGTAGCAGCTGGTCTGCAAAGCATGATTTATTATTTACAGTACCATGTTGTACAGTAGGAAAATACTTACAAACATTACTCCTGTTTACCCTGCAAGTTAGTGTGTCTCTTCAGAGTAACCAGATGCAGGCCTCCCACTGAATAGGCAGCTAACGGGTAGTCATCGTGTAGTTCCCCATGCTCAATCAGAGACACCTCTCTCACATGTGACATGTCAAGTTCAAAAGCTCTGAAGTGCTCTCGATACCAAGCAGAGAACTTTTTCACAAAAAAGTATATCCTGCCAGTCAAAATAAAAATCTGCAGAATTTCTGCAAACTCTGGCAGACCAAATAATTACCCATGGACAACTATCATTCCTTTGTTGTAGTTCATGCCATTTTATGACACACTTTTTGTAATATGGGCATCAGTTTCATCTGGTAATCTTTGCTTAATAGCTATTGCAATGTCACTTTGCAGAATATCAATTGGTACTGATGAGACAGCAGTTACCATTAAAGGTGTCCTATGGTCAGAAGAGTGCAAGTCAGAGGCAATCATGAGCTGATGCTTTCTGGAAAGTGTGAGGGGTATGTTTTTAAAACAGTTGGTATGGCGAGCAATCTGTTTAAAAAAACTATATTTCGCCTCAAATCTCATTGTCCATTTGTGGACAAGAGGCCCAAAGAGCCGAATCAGAGCAGGGTAGTGCTCCAAATAATGATGTTTAGGGAGAAGACTGTTGTTTGGAAAAAGTTCTTGGTATCTCTGGCGATGTTCACTGATTTTACACTCAAGGTATGAAATCGACTCATCAGACTGGACAGGGGCTACAACAAGCTCCACAATGTCCTTCAGATCCAAAACAATATGCCATGCAGGTTCATCCTCTGGAACAAGTGGACCAATAATTAGAGGTAACAATCGAAGTAGAGACCAATTTTCATGTGCATTTCCACCAATGTTTTTTTTTTACTGAGAAAGCCTGTGGTATAGCGTGAGGCCGATTGGTTTTATCTGCCCATTTGTACTCGAAATTTTGGATCAAGTTGTTAAGTTTTTCTAAGGTTAAATACTTTTTAGAGATTAAAAGAGAAAAACAATGAGCAAGCTCCACGGGTATTATGCCCTCTAACAAATAATGTGCTACATCTGGAGGGTAGCCTGCAGTGACATGAAAATGGCTCAGATTCTTACTCAAAATACAATCCCGTTTAACTCCACAACACATACTTGCTGTTTCTCGTGCACGCTTCAAATGGGATTCATGAAGTTCCAGTGTTCTACGCTCAAAAACACCAGCAGTCACTGACTTTATTTCAGATTTTTTAGCTGTACAGAATCTGCAGATGTATTCAGCAGAAAAATTTTCCACAAAACCTGCCAGCCCATGGGCTCCTAGGTTATCAGCTATGACGCAACTCACAGTTCCTTTAATACACTCGTTCAACTGACTGATGAACACACCATGTTGCTCCAAAATCACCAGATCTTTTAAAAGTGGATCCAAGACTTTTTCAAACCCAAATGTCCTCAAATCTTCACTTTTACAAAGGACTGCCAGATAAATGGATGAGAGGGCTGAATGAGAGCCAGGAGGTGAATTGCCCAAGACCCAATATGCACCACAAAGCTTATGCTTTTTGCGTGAAGTCCCAAGAGGATTACAAACCTCAAAATCGTCAATATAAAGATTAATGGAAATTCTCAACTTCTCAATAGCTAGAAAGCTATTTCTTTTAAAATGCTCACCATCTCAAAAAGATCTGTAAACCCGCTGATTCTCTCCTTTTTCTTCAGCTATTTGTTCTTCAATCACTCTATCCAGTAATTTATTGTGACTGAGTATTTCCTGCAATAACTGTAATAAAGGGATGTACTGAAATGACTTTCTTTGGTCTTTAGATAAAAAATACTCAACAGGCTCTACAACCCTAAAATTTACTGTGTATTATAGTTTTCTTTTATAAGAACTGGCAAGAGGACCACACTTTCCCAAAATTTTAGCCACAGGGTTAGAAACGCACACAGAATCGGCAAGTTTTTCAATAACAGCATAACAAATATGGAGGTTATGGCTTTTGAAAATTTCTGTAATTGTACGCTTTGTGAGAGGCGCACTAGCTGAACTTAACAGAAAATGTAATTCCTCTAATAACTCATCTACTCGTTTTGCTGGAACATTAAATATATGTTCTAATTTCAACAATATAATTGCTATTTTCTGTTCAATTAGTTCTGGCTGATTTTCAACAGCACTATAATCACTTTCTGTCACTGACTCACTTTCAAATTCACCATAGGATACATCTGCAGAACAGCTAGCCCTTACATTATCAGAGGACTCTGACACTTGAACCTGGTCCACAAGTGTAACTACACTGGCTTTAAAATCTTTAAGTGTGTGTGGATGATGCTTCCTCTTTTTGTGTGTATAAAATGTATTGTAAATATTTGTCTTGAAAGGGCAACCAAGAAACACACAACTAAGGGCTCATTTATACTTCACGCTCAGAATGCATACGCGCCCGCATCATGGCTGCCACGCGTCCCCAGCGTTCATTTCATGCGTCCTCTGAGCAGGTCCTCAGAAATTAACGCGACGCGTGCGCGAGTTGCAGTGCCTGCAAAAAGTCGGGGGGCGCAGTGTGCTAAAAGTCGGAATGTGACATCAGAGTCTCTGTTTACTATCTACATGTGACAGAAAGCCTCTATGCAGATCCTACGGGGATCGAAGTGCGTGCGATCCTGTTTGGTGAATGGTTTGATGTGGTGAAGCACAATGCTGACATACAGATGCATTCGTGGTGATTTTATATTCAAGCGTCGCATATTCCCGATTGTAATGACACGATGCATTTTAAAAGTCTCACATAACATCTTTGTGCCGTCTTTTTTTTTTTTGGAACTTAACAACAGCAACATAATGTATATCGCTGTATTTGAGCCACTGAGAAAAAAATAAAGGACACGGTGAAAACGTGTATTTTGTGATTAAAGTGGAAATTTCGGCTTTAATCTCAAATTGCCCACTTTAACCTCGTAGTTTACTTTATCATTAAAGCAAATGGTTGTAAACGTCATCCCAGTTTTTAATCACTGCGAGCTTTCAACTCTCTGCACATTTAGAATCTTTAGATTTGTACTTGATATCACTTTCATGATTAAATGCATTAAAGTGTGTATGTTACATTTTACATATAATTTTGTTTAAATAATGAATACTGTTAATAATTACACACATGGGGGAATAATTACACACATGGGGGTGACACGGCGGCGGAGCGATAGCACTGCTGTCTCACAGGGAGTTATGTTGTTGGTATATCCTGCTTGTATTCCACACTGTGCTCCGGTTTCTTTCCAAAGATATGCAGTTTTGGTGCTGCTAAAATGACACTAGTGTATGCGAGTGCTTGTATTCATCTTGCGATGAGCGGAGACCTTGTCCAGGGATTGTTTCTCAGTCGTGCCCAATGCTTGCTGGAATGGACACATCCCTGGATTTATGGATTTAATCAATAAACATCCTTTTCAGAGATATTGCGGTAAGGTGTTTTAGGCAATTCACAACACAGAGAAGCCGAACATGTTCTCACCGTGATAATATCTCACACTGCCACCTGGTGGATTCCTCTAGATTTACGTAAAGTACGCGCGCAAGTATAAACACTACAACGCTTGCGTAGCAGGAGCGTCTTCTGCAGCATGCGTCGCTTCGCGTGAAGTATAACTCCGGCCTAAGTGTCTCATTACTTTGCAGATGTGTTCCAATATGGACAAAAAAATCTCTCTCCGAGAAGACGTCACTGCATTCACATAACTCACATTTAAAAGTTACTGAACTGGAAGCTGTCTGCGTAAACTGAGATGAATGAGCTTTATAGACATGAGTGTTCAGCCCACTCCACGTCTTGAATGTGCACGGACAATTTACATATATGCACAGATAATGTTGGCCTATTCCATAATGATGATTTAGTTTATAATGCTGAAGTAATTTGTACCTACTTCTCTCTCTGGTGACACAATGTTTGCACTGCCACATACACGTCACTGATAGAAAAAGAAATATGCATTATCAAATGATAATATACCAAACACAGGCCGGGTTTTTGCCAGGGGGATTAAACTTCTGCATAATGCCAACTAAATAACAGATACAAAATAATAGGACAAACATATGAACTTACCATGTATTGTTGAGAAGGTGCAAAAGAATCTCAGAGCATGGGGATGTGGCTTTATTTTGTGATGTATTTCTGGGGGGAAAAACATATAGAGAGACATAGTTATTACTCTGATGAATTTCTGTTAATATCAACATACACTGAAATGTGAAGACTGTTAGCCTTAATGCAGAGCACCAGAGAGCACAGTAACAATGACCCGAACAATATTCCACCTAAATAATTCTGAATTCAAAAACTAAGTGCGAATATTATAGAAAAAGAAAATGCACATAAAATTAATGCTGTTGTCCCCCACTATAGTGCACTCCTCAGAGGCACCAAACTCCACTGACAAAAACAGCATCATAAAAAAGAGCATCATAAAAGACTTCAAAATCACCAAAACCGTTTAGAAAAAATTACGGCTCTACACGGCTTTCCGGCCGACATCCCGCTCCTCAAAGTCAGCACAGGCCATAAGCAAACCCCAGAGACAAAACAGTCCTAACCACGCAGATAACCATGAAACACATCTCATTCAAAGTCCACAGGAACGAAAAACAAAACTTACCAAAATCGACTCGTTAGTCTTTGCACTGTTGCAACAATTAGCGAAATTCTAATTCACCGAATTACATGTGGAAACATTCTGGCTCACTCTCCCCTATATCGTGACACTCAAAGTCACCAAACTCCACTGGTAAATCATTTTTTCAAACGACGCAGATAACCATGAAACACACCTCATTCAAAGTCGACAGCAACAAAATAAAACTCACTAAAATAACTGAGATATTTCTAAAAACTACAATTTATCTCTCACACTACTAACCTAAATAAATTTATCAATAGATATGTGAATTACTTACCTCACTGTCAAGTATGCCAAAGGATTCACTCCACGCATGTCTAAACGGACTTTTCCGCATCCGGTGGGTGTGGAGCATGTGCAATAGCTCACGATATCAGAGCCATTGGTTTGATTGACCTCATTCTCATTGGATTGCCATGAATGAATTTAACTCATTAGAATTTTCTTTCAGTCATGTTCAACAAAAAAGAATGAACCATTTAATGAACATAAAAATGATTTATTCATGTAATGTAAACATATTACTACTTTGCTAATCAAACACATGCCCTAGTTTATTTTTTTGAGTGTATACTGGCCGAGCACATACGTGTTAAACCTATGAGATTAGACGAGATTGGATACTTTCAAACTGGTATGGCAGTAATCGAGAGCCACGCTTCTTCTTCCTGTTTTAATACTTAAGATCGGTTTGCGCTTCCAATAGAAAGGATAAAGATGCAGTTCCAAGCCATATACTGAAGCCCAGGTTGACTTCGCTTGTAAAGGAAAAAAAGCATACAGCACTCGGTCTCCCAGGCTGTCTTCCATCGAAGTACTGGCAGAGCGCATGCGATCTTAACTTCCGAGATCACATGAGACCGGACGCTTTCAAAGTGGTATGGCAGTAATCGAGAGCCACTCTACTTCTTGCTGGTTAAATACTGAAGATCGGGGGAGCCCGCTTGCAATGGAAAGCATAAAGATGCATTTCCCAGCCATACACTGTCTCCCAGGTTGACTTCGCTTGTAAAGGAAAAAAAGCTTACAGCACTCGGTCTCCCAGGCTGTCTCCCATCGAAGTACTGGCAGAGCGCATGCGTGCTTAACTTCCGAGATCATAGGAGATCGGACGTTTTCACGCTGGTATGGCAGTAATCGAGAGTAACGCTACTTTTTGCTGGTTAAATACTGAAGATCGGGTGAGCCCACTTGCAATGGAAAGCATAAAGATGCATTTCCTAGGCATACACTGGTGCCCAGGTTAACTTCGCTTGTAATGGAAGATAAGCTTACAGCACTCGAGGTTCCCAGGCGATCTCTCATCCACGTATACTGGCCGAGCGAATACGTGTTAAACTTCCGAGATCAGACGAGATCGGACGCTAGTGATGGGGGGAGTGAAGCCTCACGAAGCATCAAAACGTTTGAAGCAATAGTGTCGGAAATCGCATCGAAGCTTCGAAGCATTTGACACTCACCTCTCTAGTGACCCCTCCTGGCCGTTTGTATTAACAGCACATTTAAATTATCAAAGTCTTATCAGAACATTGCGGATGAAACCTGAATGTCTGAAATTGTGATAGATATCTTTGAAGTCAAAATTATAACTGGCAATCAATGTAAAACATTGTAACTCAGCATACGCTTAGCAAGCAATTATGCTGCAGTAATCGGGTCAACGTTGACTATATACGTTTACTTCTAAACAACGGTAGTCAGTGCAGGCGCCTAACGTATGCGTAACGGTGGCTTGAACAATTGCACCAGTCGCACAGCGCCAGCTCTCGTGTTCGATAACAAACCTGGTCAGCATCTGTTGGGGATTGCAGATTTCCGCTGCCTGATGCGTTTGATAGAGATTGTTCCGATTATGCGACAATGCTCCTTGAAAACCTGAAGACATGAGCCTGCCCTGGATGGTGTTAGACTCCTAATCGGCAATTTAATCCGCACAATGTACATTCATATTTTAATTCTAATGTAAAACCAGCATATATCAGTATTTGAATTAAACTCAAACTAGACTACACCTCGTGGAAATGCTATTGGTCCATCACTATCACTCTAAATTTTGCAAGAACTAGAAGAATTGCTAGTAAAAATAGTAATACTGTAGCCACAATACATTACACTGTAAATAGTCCAAACTGAAATGCTCTTAAATTTGCACTAAAGTACTGTAACGTTTACATACAGTATAATACAATACCGTGGTGCTTAATTGAAATAACCCCATAGCAATTCATTATAGTTTCCTTTATCATCAACTATGCTCGAGTTTTATTAAAATAACTCCTGGGTTGAATTTTAGAATAGTCCCATCTTTGTAGAACATAAAGAAATGTGTCACTATGGAAAACAAATCTGGACAATGCAAAGTCGATGTGTTGCACATCCTACAAAAAAAAAACAACAAAAAAAAACCCAAAAAAAAACACACCACTCAGCCAGTTTGATATTTCAAATTAAGTTTTAATAAAGACATAGTTTGCAATAACCCAAAAACATGAGTGGACAAAGTAATTTGTACAAAAACCCAACCAGTTCTGTCCAGTTGCATCAAGTAATCACTAGGATGTGGATCCTCAAGAACTTTGACCTGGGAAGCTTGCAATAAAGTTGGCGACTGCAGCGGTTTTAGTCATTTTTATTTAGAAAAATAATTTGTTCTGCTGTGCTGGGATTCAGGTGACTCCTTTTTTTGCAGAGGACTTCCCCAGCCTTTGAAAAAATGCGTTCACTGGGAATAGACGTTGCTGGCAGACAAAGATACTTGATGGCAAGCTGATAAAGATTAGGGTAAACAGTTATTCTCTCCTTCCAATACAATAGTGGATCTTCTTTTCTACCAAGATAAGCATCCGTTAGGTATCTCTTCACCTCCACAGTGGCATCTGCAGTGGCACTGTGGACTCTTTGAGTCTCGGAAACACGCAAGTCCAAAAGTTGCCATAGATTGTCTGTGGGACATGCTGCTTCCAAGGATGGGGCCAGGGCTGATGTTGAAGGCTGTGGCTCTGTTTGAAAGAATCAAAGAGTACATGGTTTTATTCACAGTACACATTAAATGTATCAAATACCAAAAATAAACATTCCATACAAAAATCACCTTGGGGTGTCACGTGCGCAGTGTCTGGAGAAGGCCGCATTAGGGATGCACATTCCAAGGTGAGTTGTCTCTCAGCCTCTCTGACACGGTCTGGATTGCCAAAGCCAATAGTATTAAATCTTGGGTCCAGCAGCGTAGCCAAGGCCAAAACCCGGATGGATTCCAGTGTATGGAATCTGGAGCGCAAACTTTCCTTCAGATGCACACCTAAGACAGAAAATAGCAATCATTAATGTTAAAGGGACAACTATTCATTGTACAAAAATGTTTTTGGATCATTGCAGCTTTCCTAATTGTATGGACACCTCCCTGGTCACCTTGGTACTCTTCTCTGAGATTGTGTGTTGCAACATGCGATATAGTGGGATAATTTTTAATGCCGACACCATTTTTTCTGCAGACATCTCAGTTGTTGCATGTTTTAGTGGAAGAAGGAGGGTCAGGCATTCACTTATAATATTATACTCTCCACTTGATAAGGGAACAACCTCTGTATTTAAATTAGAGAGGGCAGCACCAACTGCCTCACGTTGGTCATACAGACGCTGCAGCATGTCGTAAGTGCTGTTCCATCTGGTGTCCACTTCTTGAACCACCTTCTGCACTGGCCTGCCCTTTAAGCTGCTGCATCTCCGATAGTTTTTCCTTAGCATTGCAACTTGACCTGAACAAAGACACAATCTTCCTTGCTTTTTGGCGAATTACCTGGAGCTTGGGTGTCTGGTCAATTGCCTTCTTTACAACCAGATTCAGGGTATGGGCAAAGCATGGCACATGACAAACTTTCAGCAGCTGGGCAGTGGCCACAAGATTGGCTGCATTGTCAGTCACCATGCAGTGTACCTTGCCACTGATTCCCCAGTGAGTCATTAGCACACTCATGGACTCAGTGATGTGAGCAGCAGTGTGTGTCTGGGGAAATTGGCTGACACAAAGGAGAACGGTTGGCAGTTTGGCTTCAGCTGTGACATAATGGCATGTGACACCCAGATAACCATCCATATTAATTGATGTCCACATATCAGAGGTCAGGCTGACATAAGTAGCCTGCTTTACTTCAGCCATTGCCTTCTATTTGGCTGCACAGTACTTGGCCTGAAATATGGCTTTTAGTGCCTTTCTGGTTGGGAGGATGTAGCTGGGATCCAGTTTGTTAACAAAAGCCTTGAAGCCTTTATCTTTGACATTAAAAAAGGGCTGCATTTCTTTTATCACCATGTCAAGCAAAGCCTCATCCAGTTCCTCTTGTCTGCCTAAAAAAAAAACACACAAAACAAGCTTATTGCAGCAAGCAAACTGTACACCCGCACCAGACCTCATGCTGCAGACACTTTCACTACTGCTGGGTCATAATTGCTAAAATATTTGTAATACTAGAAGAATAAAAATTTGTCATACCTTGCTTAGAAGTTCCAGTGTGAGCAGATACAGCGGGATTGTCGTACTCCTCTGTAATGCCAGGATACGTCGACGTCAAGTGACGAAGCATTGAAGACGAGTTACTGCTAAATGCAAGTTGCTTATCGTAAATCATGCATTTTACCTTTGATGGAGATACTAAATCAAAGTAAATCCACACCAGAGATCGAGACCTCTTGCGTGAACCTTCCATCGGGTATCCCAAATGCAATCGCAAAGTAGATTAGTCGTATTATTGGTATGTTTATATCTCACCTCACTCGTCTCCAAAAAATAACCTTCAAACTTGGACGGATGCATTACTACTTTTAAGTAGTTTAGGTGCGTATTAGACTGAATTGGGATCAGGTGAGTGTTTTAGACACTGTGACATTCACAGGTATAAGCTCCAGGTGTCACTGATATACTGATACGAACTGGCGCTACACATCTACATCATGTGCATTGGAAATGAGACGCTGAGCTTTTGACGCTCACATGTTTAAAAACGACACCTTAAAGCTTGTTTAAAAAGTGCACGTGAGATGATGAAGGGGAGGCAAAGCCAAATGTCACTGAGATCTGTCGTTTGTTACTGTGATCAACACTGTCAATTACTTCACCCCATGTTAGCCTTGTTAATGACGACCCTGTAGACACTTCATCGATTGATACAGACGCCGACCTAAAGATACTTATGCACTGGAAGCAAAGAGCAGGCAGCTATCCATATTTATAGTAATTTCCAAAAAAAATCTGTCTTTGCCAGAAACATTTATTCTTGTTTACCATAACTGCAGCCCATACTAATCAAGTATCTCGAAGCATCCGCAAATAAGACTTGATACATGTATACCACCTAACATTCAAAGTACAAGACCTGCAGTTTACCTATTGTAACATAATATACCTACTACTACTAATGAAACCCCCTACGTTAGCTAGTTCTACGGCAGGGGTGCCCAATGTATTGATCGCGATCGACCGGTAGATCGCGTTGCATTAAAAAAAAAAAATGTAAACGTTAGTCTATCATATATCCTCCCTATGGCATTTGCCACTTGATTGACATACAGAGCGGCCAGTCTGAGATCACTTCTCTTCTAACACACTGGTCATCCGGCACGATCAAACGCACGAGCTACTACAAAAGTCCGGCTGTCTAAGTGATCTAGTTAGCCTTCCAATTTATATGGACTAAAGAAGGGATTTAAAAAAATGTTTGGGGAGGGTATTGCTATTCCAAAGAAGGAAAATGTGGATAGGCACTTTCAAACTGTTCATAAAAACTACGAAACTGACGTCCTTCCAAAAAACAATCTGAGAAAGAAAAAGGTGACGGAACTAAAATCGCAGTTAATGAATTCAAAAACTCATTGACTGCATTATTCGGCTGTACTATATATAATTTTTGATGTAGGTAGAATATTTCGACCTGGTCATTTTAAAAGTAGATCGCATGGCGAAAAAATTTTGAACACCTCTGATCTACGGTTTCATCATACACATGAAACAAGACACATATTTTCATTAGATGCATCTTGATCACACTGCTGCCTCACAGTAAGGAGACCTAGGTTAATTTCCCAGCTCCCTGTGTGGAGTTTGCATGCTGTCTCTGTGTCTGTGTAGGTTTCCTTCGGGTGCTCTGGTTTCTTCCCACAGTGCAAAGACATGCGGGTTAGGTGCTTTGGCGATCCTAACTTGTCTCTAGTGTGTGTGTGTTTGCATGTGCGCATGTGTGTGTGTGTCCTGCGGTGGGCTGGCACGCTGCCCGGGATTTTCTCCTGCCTTGCACTCTGTGCTGGCTGGGATTGGTCCAGCAGACCCCCGTGTTAGGATATAGCAGGTTGGACAATGACTGACTGAATGACATCTTGAACATTAATGCAGTAATTATTGCAGTAATAATGAACCGGAGGAAGAAAAGTAAGATTTATGAGAAGAGACCGAAACAGTGATATCGTAGCAGACAGTATATCAACAACATATAGGACAGTAAATAGAACATATAGAATATCAAACAAAAAAGTGTATAGCATTTAACACTATATAACATAATATAACTATATACTATGTATATGTATATGTATATGTATATGTATATGTATATGTATATGTATAGATAGATAGATAGATAGATAGATAGATA
>JANRMT010047315.1:0-10306 GCA_026402145.1 Polypterus bichir lapradei
ATACAGTGGACCCTTGACTTACGAACTCAATTCGTTCGCGAGGGCTGGTTGTAACTCAAGTTGGTTGTAAGTCAAGACTATTTTTCCCATAAGAAATAATGGAAATACACATAATGCGCTCCGAACCTCCCACAGCAACACTTACTTAACCTTTTCATAATAAAAAAGGGTTGTATAATGTGCTTAATTTACCAAAACACCAATAATTTTTCTAATGTACTAACCAAAAAGTTATAAAAAGTGCCTAGCCTACCAGAAACAACAATTTCATACTGTACTCACCATTTAATTTGACATCTTTGGACTGGAGGAGGAGGAGAATGAAACGGAAGGTGGTTTTTGTTTAGAAGGAGCCTCCTTATGCAAATCTTTTCTTTGTAAAATTGTCGAGATGGTGGATTTCAACATGCTGTACATATTAGCGAGATTGGTCACACAATCACCACTCTCATATTTCCGCACAATTTCCTTCTTCATTTCGATTGTGATTGCTGTTTCTCAAATTAATAATAACAGTAGACGAGCACTCAGTTCAAAGCTGGTCGTGTTGTGAACTGCTGTAATAATACACTCCAAAGCAAGCCAGTGCTGACTCAGCCTGATGACATCATCAATTGCCACACCAGTCCGCTAGCTAACATCCCTTAACAATCGCTTTCTTTACCTTCGTTACCTTCTCTTCCTTCCTTAGCAATTATGCGTCTTGCTTGCCATGGTCTTCGTGAATTATATATATAGATAAATCACTGCACTGACCGAAATTACGTCCACAAACACATGTATCTGGGCTCCGACTGACGCTTACGAACGCTCTCGGTTGTTTGTTTAGAATCGCACAAGCGAATACACGTGACCGCATTCGGGTCGTAACGCAAGATGTTGGTCGTAAATCAAAACAAACATTTTGGTCGTAAATCAAGTTGTTCACATGTCATGCCGGTCGTATATCAAGGGTCGACTGTGTATATATAATATATATAGATATATAGATAAATATATAGAGATATATAGATATGTATGTGTGTGTGTGTATATATATATATATATATATATATATATATATATATATATATATATATAAGCGTATATACTGTATAGATATATAGATAGATGTGTGTGTGTGTATATGTATACAAGGGTGACACTTTGTAACAAACATCATAACTTTGCGATGATATGGGATATGACATCTAGACCTGTCCAATGATAGCTGACACTTTGGCGCACTAAAGATTCCAGGGTTGTGCATCATCAAATGTCTTGCTTATGTACTATAAAATAAGTTTTTGGAGAGAAATCTCTAAAGTACTTTTTTTTTTTTGTTTAGTTGATATTGGTGTAAGCAAAGGTTTTTAATCATATAAATATTTTCTTTTAAAATTTTCAAGTGTACTCGCTACTGTTCAGCCATGTGCAGCTCCATTATTACATAAGCAGGGTAACATCCATTTATTTTTTGACTATGTAATTTAGATCCAATAGTGGCAAAAAGCCTTAGGGCATATGGGGTTAAAAACAAAGATACTGTGGTTACAGGTTTTAACTTTGCTGTTATTATTTCCTTTTGTCTCTTACCAGTGTGCAAAATGCAAGGACTCTTTCAATGGTACTCCAGTGAATGGACGACAGTGTTACCGCCAGTTCAACGTGGAACAAGAGTTTTGCTTCGACCCGACTTCTCAGTCTAACTGCTTCCATGAGCCAAACATCAAAAACCTGTCCGCAGGCCGCACGGTTTTCTTTGCTGCTCAGCCCAAATTCACTAATGTAGACATCCGGGTCACTATCGATGTTACCTTTGGTGCTGTGGAAGTCTACGTGTCCAACTCTCCTGATACCTTCATAGTGGATGTGGATCGTAACACAGGTGTCCATAGCGTTCGCATCGCCCAGCAGCAGACTGGTGAAGATGGACGTGATATTCCATCACCAATAAAGGGAATAAATGACAGTCTTCAGCAGGCATCTCTGCAGGCTGCAGTCAGTAGCCGAAATGACCGAATAAGAGAGGAACGAGCAACTGGACTGATCACATACATCACTGTTAGCTACCAACAGACCATCCTCATAGTACGTGGGGTGAAGGACAGAGTAGTCATTACTTATCCTCATGAAGTGCACTCCTTAAAGTCCAGCCGTTTCTATATTGCTCTCTTAGGCATAGGAAATGGCAATGTGAGCGAATCCCAGGGACTACTTTTCTTGCGTCAAGACCAGGCCCATATTGACCTGTTTGTATTTTTTTCTGTTTTCTTTTCATGTTTTTTCTTGTTCCTTTCAGTTTGTGTACTTTTATGGAAAGTTAAACAGTTCCTGGATTTCAGAAGAGAGCAGCGACGGCACATCCAAGAAATGACCAAAATGGCTTCCAGACCATTTGCTAAATTGACAGTATATTTTGAACCCGATGACCAGCAGCTTGTGTACCTTCCTGCCCGCACACACCATGGTCCCCTCAAAGGTGGAGGAGGGGGTCCACGAATAAAGCCTTATCCTAAACATGATCCACCCTTGCACCATCACCACCACCACCACCATCACCACCATTATCATCAGTTTTGTCGCTCTGACCCCTTCCTATCCCAGCTTATGGGATTTTCCTATTCCAGCTTCAAAGTGGGACCCATAACTCTTGAACCTACAGATGATGGAATGGCTGGAGTTGCAACAGTTCTTTTCCAACTGCCAGGTGGCATTTTGGCCCCAAATCGTGCCTGCCTAGGATCTGCCCTTGTTACCCTCCGGCATAATCTCCAGGAGTACTGTGGAGCAAGTCATGGATCCACTCACTCTCGTAAAGGCATCATGAGCCATGAGAATCTCACCACCATGTCCATGTAAAAGATTCAAGACCTCTTGCCATGAACATTTCAGAAAGGGACAGTTGTTTGGTTCCTTTTTTAAACTCTAAAATTAAAAAAGTCTTTTTATTTTTTTTTCTAAATAACTGACAACTCAAGGAAGTGGCCAAGTCAGACTGTATAGAAGCATCTCCTGATTTACTGAGCCATTGCTGAAGCACAGGAGTTCAGCGGTTGGCACAAACAGACACTATATTATGTAAAAGGAGTGTAAGGAAATAACATAATTTGTGTGAAAGAATAATTTGGAGTATTACAACACTAAGATAAAACTTAATTGTTTTATGAAATACTTCTTTTTATAGTTTAGCGAGCCTCTCCATTGGCATTTGCCACCACACTACTCTTACTGGTCATTAGTAGCTGGCTGACCAGTGAGTAATTGTAAATAAGTGTTTATTGACAGCCAGGCCTGCTGATTATTATTTTTTTTATTATTATTGTAATCTTTTTTATTGTTTAAATGTAAAGAGCAAGGTCTTAAGGTCTTATGTTTATTGTACAAAAAGCATTCGGTCCCTAGTAGCGGTGGTGATGAATGGTGTCATACATTACAAAAGACTGAAAACCTCAGCATCACGCTACGTCTGCCCAGCGGGGCTCTTATTAAATTATTTCCTAGGCTGAATTCTTTCAGGGCACAAAACAATTGCAGAGGTGGGCCAGAATAAAATGCAATGCAACGCCAGTGCTTACAAGACACACGCGAGCCCTTCAGCCACCTAATAAATCAAGCTGTTTGTAGGTCAGTGGAGGAATTCAGCCCCATCACTACAGAAAACCGACGTTAAGAAATGTTGAAAAACATCAGTGTTCAACTACTTGTCCGTTGTTGGACAACAGAAGTGAGTATTTGAAGGTAAAAATTGTCTATTTTGCACTACTTTAGAAGTGTGCTGATACAAGTTTAAATTTTTTTGAACTGTTTACAGCCACCAACTGTTTATTTTGGAAAATAACTAATATGTTTAAATGTCTGAATAATGACTGTTGAAATGTATTACATTGACTGTACTCTACGCATGTGTTTCTTTAACAGGAGGTTACATACAGCGATTTCCAAGCTTAAAAATGGAAATTGATTGTTGACATAAATAACACAAGTTTGTCTATCAAAGGGTAAAATGTAACATCATTTGCAAATTTAGAATTTTAAAAGAATGTTCACTCCCATAGTAGAGGCAGCTCGCCAAACAGACGGGGAAGTCTTGGATTTTGCTCATATTACTTTTTCTATATTGCTACGAGCACAAGCCAGTGGCGGAGTGGGTCTTGTGTCGTAGGCTATTTATTTGTAATGAGGACAGGTGACAGAATGGTGCACCATTCTTTTTTTTTTGGTTGGAAATAACTTCTGACTTTATTTGCAGCATCATCTTGAGTTGAGGTCCGCTTTTACAACTTAAGGAATGCAACTTATTTGTTGTCTGACGTTTTTTTTTTTGTTTTTTTTTAAAATCCTCCCACATTTTGTCTTAGTATTACTGATGTTGAATCTTTCCTGTTCTGTGTTGTCTTGTACACTGTAAAAAGAGTTTCTTGGATGCAGTTTGCACCATAAACAGGAGTTTGAGGCATCCCACTTCAGTGGTCATTTGTTCAGACTTTGGAGAGAACAAATAAAGGGATGTATATAACAGCATTGAAGTATCTTGCTTTTTTCGTAGTACAAAAGTACAGAAATAAAAATTGCTTTTGGAGTAGCAAGTAACTTTTCTTTATAACTTACTATTTAAAAGTTTTAGAGCACCCGTATTGTTCTAGCATTTATTGAAATATAGACAGTTCAAGTTGTACACAGGCAAGAGCTTTTAAAAAAATGTTTAGGTTACTAAAAATTGAAAAATCAAGTTGTATAAAAAAGCTTTTTTCAGTGGTCAAGTAAAGGGTTAACAAGTTTTTCTGCAGCAGTGAAAGTTAATGAAGCCTTGAATGTTAATGCAGGGAATCCCAACGGGTGTCCAACTTTTATTGATTACTTACAAACCTGCTACCTCTATAATGTTGGGAAAAACTTGTGACACCTCCCGAAGCATTAGCTGAACAACTGTATAATGCAATCCTAACTGTGAAAAAAAGGCAGTTAACAGATGGAGACCGACCACTATAACCCTTAAACGTGTAGGTCTTTCCATTGAAGAACTGCAAAGAAAGCCATGTTGTTGGTGAACAGTTTAATACACCTTGAAGAAGAATTTAGAAACTGGAAGAAACTTTGACATAAACAGGCCAACCAGTCTGTGCCCCATCCCTACAAGTTGAGCACAAGAGCAGAATACAGCATGCTAAAAGAAGTCCCTAAAAAAACAAAAAACAGAATGTCATCATACGACCCATAGGTGACTCAAGTGCAGGAGACCACTATTAGAAAGGGGACGCACAAATTTAAATCTAAATGAGATGTGTGCCAGGAGGAAAACTTTGCTGTCCAGAAAGAACATCAAGGCATCAAGTTAGAGTGCATCCAGAAAGTATTCACAGTGCATCACTTTTTCCACATTTTGTTATGTTACAGCCTTATTCCACAATGGATTAAATTCTTTCTTTTTTCATTTAAGTTTTTCCATTAATACCTAGGCACAGACCTAGGGCCTTGTGTATAAACGGTGCGTACGCACAGAAATGTTGTTTAAAAACGTTTCCGCGTTCAAATCGTGATGTATAAAACCTAAACTTGGCGTAAAGCCACACACATTTCCATGGTACCTCATACCCTGTCGTATGCAAGTTCTCCGCTCAGTTTTGCAGCATGCAGCGTCAAAGCAGTGCTGCTGTTCCTGTGTGGTTTATCTTTCTTTTTCAGATCCACATTACTGATGCGGCTTTATAAATACACTGAAATTAACTGCATATTGTTTATTAGTTTAATGCATCTGATTGTAATTAACCAGTAACAATATAATGGTCCACAGAATGGTCAAACTATTCCAAATACCATAGCTGCTTTAGCGTTGTTACTCTCACTGCACTTTCTTCTTCTTCTTTCAGCTGCTCCCGTTAGGGGTTGCCACAGCGGATCATCTTTTTCCATATTGCTCTCACTGCACCACTCGGAGCAGCTGATCAGAAAGAGAATTATTGGTATACAGCATCAAGCACATGCTGCCTCAGCCATGCTTCCTATTTGAACTGCTTCTCACACGGCAAATGATTCAAAACCTTTCCTGTACGGACCTCACAGTTCACAAAGAGTTTCATCCCAAGAACTCTAAATGCACTCAATCAGTCCATCCAGTGCTCCTTGTAGAACTGTTTGTACTTATAAGTACAATCACCTCACTGTGAACTTGCACTAGTTATAATATTGCACAACCCGAGCCACTTTAATAAAGCGCATATTTACATATGATGACGATATCATTTTTAAGATGAAATGCAGCAAAATATGTTTATTATATTATACAGATAAAACTTTAACTTCATTTAAATAATCTATATCGTTAATAATTAAAGGACACGGTGTCGCTACGCTACCAAGGATCTGGCGCTCCGTTCACGGATTGTTCCTGCCTTGTACTGTATGCTTTACTGGGCCTGGCGTGAAGTATAGAATAATAAACATGTACTACGAAGATATTTCAATTTTCCTTAAAAGTTTTGAAGAATCAGTGTTATAAGCTTACAGATGGCTTAACGTCTATTACAGAGCTGATTGTGTGGCAATTGGGTATTTGGAGAAAGAAAAGGAAGGACAGGAATTGGAGGTTAGTACATTTGAAAGATGCAGTACTGCTGAAATAAAGCATTTCATCGAATTTCACGCACAATCACTGCGCCGTGTTCCCATGTTTAATAACATGCTTTAACTCCTATCATCATGAAAATGATATCACGTATACATCTCAGTATTTTAGTTATTCAGAGGGCTGTAATATCACAAATGTAATGGATTCTGTGTCCTGTCGGAGGAAGAGAAAGCTGGTTTAAGAAGCAAGTAGTGATTCACACACACAGAGCACATAGAAGATCAAATACAAAACAAAGCATTTAACGTGCTACTTTAGTTACGATGGGATTTGGGAATTGGGAAACTAGTAAATTAAATGATTTTAAGATTAAGTTTACGATATTCTACTTTAATGACAAAATAAACTACGTGATTAAAGTGGAAATTTTGAGATTAAAGTCGACATTTCGTGCTTTTTCCCCACTGTGTGCCTTTTTTTTTTTTTTTCTCTGTACCCTAATAAGCTTTCATATGACACTCAGACAGTGGGCTACAACTCGCCTTTTCACAGCTACTTTGATATGCGACTTCTTTTTTATTTCCGGCACTGTGCGACTTTGTGAACTTGAGCTTTCGAGTTTCTCCGACGCTATGTCAGTCGATCAGCTTCCTTTTCTCGTTTATACCACTGTTTAAACCAACAAATGGTACGTTTTTCCTTTGCCTCCACTTGGTATTCGCTGAAATTGTTCTATTTTTCCTCGTTGTTTTCCATTGACATTTCACAGAATGCTGAGCTTAAGGGCTATTTATATTGATTTACATATTCACAGAGGTGTAATTCTGGGAGGAGTTGGGGTGGGACAGCAGGCGTGTGCATTACATTTGACGCTAATCGGGATTTACGTAGCGGAAGAACGTGGAAGTTTGTGTACGCACAGATTCCTGCATCTGGATTTTTCTGTGCGTACGCACATCTCTGCTTTTGTGCTTACGCCATGTTATAGTGTGAGTTCTACGCACAGCGTTATACATGAGGCCCCAGGACTTGGCCACAGTACCAGAAGCAAAGACACCATTTGACCAGAAGAGCCTGGTACCAACTGTAAAGCATGGAGCTTCGAAATTTGCTAGTTTAATACTGCTTTGCTGCATCAGGGTCTGGTCAGCAATTCCTCATAGAATTATTACAATGAATTCTATCAGCACACGCTCCCAACCTCCGCTCTTCAAGGGGGATAAAAAATATCTGTCAGAAGATTTAAGCTCAGCTGCAAACAGGCCTTGCATGCCAGCAGCACTAAGCATAAATCCACCAAAAAACTGAAAACTTTCCCCCAGTCGATGTCTGTAGGAAACAGCAACTTAAGGGGGCAATACCAGCTATTAGACCAAAGGGTGTACTTACTTTTTCCTCAGATGAAAATTACATATTCTTTATGTTTGTCATATTTTCATTACATTTTGCAAATTACATTTTTTCTTTTTCAGTGACATCACCTTTATCTAAAGATACTACTTAAATGAAGATCAAATCTTTTGTTTGTCCACCAATGTTAAAAATGAAACATTTCATGGGGTGTGCTTACTTTTTCACGACAGTACATCTAGTTATCCAATGAATGTGCTGGAAGCAATTTTAGCACTACAAAAATTCTCCTATAAAAATGCATTTTGTATGTGGCTTTATTTACCTTAGTCAAGTATCATATTTTTAGATTAGTGTTTCATGCAGGCCAGCCCTGTGGTGCATGGTCTGGGAACTTGGGTTACATACACATTACTAAAAAAACACACTAAAAAAAAAAAAAAAGTTTAAATGAAAGTGATCTCCATCCACACTAGCAATTTCACATTGTTTGTAAAAGTACCTCTGTTCATACTAACACAACCAAGAACCCATATAACCATAGACATTTGCCTACAATAGGCATGTGAGCATCAGCAGAAAAATTCTTGAAGGAATAGGAACGCTGCGAGAAACAGGATTTACTGTTGTTTAAAAACTGTACCCTCTGTTATGTATGCACATTCAAGCATTCTCTGCTGCTCATATGCAGAGCGCAATGGGATCATGTCTAAAAATTAACCTACATAACCAGGCTCTTGCTCAATTTAATTACTTGGTTTTCTTCCATTTCCCTTTTAGTACAAAGGGATCAACAAATAGGTTACAATCTACAGATGTTCTGCAGCAATTAAATTAAGCCTTGCAAGTTGAACATGTAACAAATTAATTAGCCTTCCATGAACAGCAACCCAGTCTATTTTGTTTTTCTAACTGTAATTAGATTGTACAGCCCGGTGTATATTTCCTTAAGTTTCTTTTTTTTTTTTATTCTTGAATTTTTTGTGAGAAATAGCGCTATTGCAGTACTGAGAGGTAATTAATACCAACATCCCTGCCATGTAAATGGAAATTTCCAAAAGAAAGGAAAGGCAGGTTAGGTTGGGGACACCCTCAATTCTGTGATATCCGCTGTGAGGTGAAGGTGTTCTTTTCATTCAGTGTTTCATTTTCTTATATTTTAACATTCTGTACATACAGTTAGGTCCATAAATATTTGGACAGAGACAACTTTTTTCTAATTTTGGTCCTGTACATTACCACAATGAATTTTAAATGAAACAACTCAGATGCAGTTGAAGTGCAGACTTTCAGCTTTAATTCAGTGGGTTGAACAAAACGATTGCATAAAAATGTGAGTCAACTAAAGCATTTAACACAATCCCTTCATTTCAGGGGCTCAAAAGTAATTGGACAATTGACTCAAAGGCTATTTCATGGGCAGGACTGGGCAAGTCCATCGTTATGTCATTATCAATTAAGCAGATAAAAGGCCTGGAATTGATGTGAGGTGTGGTGCTTGCATGTGGAAGATTTTGCAGTGAACAGACAACATGCAGTCAAATGAGCTCTCCATGCAGGTGAAAGAAGCCATCCTTAAGCTGCGAAAACAGAAAAAAACCATCTGAGAAATTGCTACAATATTACGAGTGGCAAAATCTACATTTTGGTACATCCTGAGGAAGAAAGCAAGCACTGGTGAACTCGGCAACACAAAAAGACCTGGATGTCCATGGAAGACAACAGTTGTGGATGATTTCAGAATCATTTCCATGGTGAAGAGAAACCCCTTCACAACAGCCAACCAAGTGAACAACACTCTCCAGGGGGTAGGCGTATCGATATCCAAGTCTACCATAAAAGAGAAGACTGCATGGTGCAAGCCACTCATAAGCCTCAAGAATAGAAAAGCTAGATTGGACTTTGCTAAAGAACATCTAAAAAAGCCAGCACATTCTGGAAAAAACATTCTTTGGACAGATGAAACCAAGATCAACCTCTACCAGAACAATGACAAGAAAAAAGTATGGAGAAGGTGTGGAACAGCTCATTATCCAAAGCATACCACATCATCTGTAAAACACGGTGGAGGCAGTGTGATGGCTTGGGCGTGCATGGCTGCCAGTGGCACTGGGACACTAGTGTTTATTGATGATGTGACACAGGACAAAAGCAGCCGAATGAATTCTGAGGTGTTCAGAGACATACCGTCTGCTCAAATCCAGCTAAATGCAGTCAAATTGATTGGGCGGCGTTTCATGATACAGATGGACAATGACCCAAAACATACAGCCAAAGCAACCCAGGAGTTTATTAAAGCAAAGAAGTGGAAAATTCTTGAATGGCCAAGTCAGTCACCTAATCTTAACCCAATTGAGCATGCTTTTCCTTTGTCCAATTAGAGAAGAGCCAAGCAAAATGACACCTTTT
>JANRMT010047318.1:13080-25129 GCA_026402145.1 Polypterus bichir lapradei
TTTTTTTCTATAATTTGCTTGACCATTCCGGTTGATTTTGTGACTTCTCTCATCGCGCTAAGTATCATAGTTCATACTGATTTATTTGTGTGAAACCGAGAGAGAGGCTGCGGGGTGAGGGAAGGGGGGGGGGTGGAGCCGCTATTCGAGTCACTCTATCTCTCTTCACGTGTTGGAGCGCACTTTGCCTCCACTTAGCTAGCGGTACCTGTTTGTTCAGCAGACATTATCATCTACAGATTGTTAAGGTGTAACGTTTGATGTTTTTGAGAGAGAGATCAGAGCTACGTGTGTTTTAGAGGGTAGCTGCTGATTACCAGAGCTATCACAGCCATGTGCTTTTCTCCCCACGTGGGGAACGTTCTCCCTTCAGAGTTGAACATGATCAGATACAGTGGCAACGTTTGACATTGGAGCGTTCCTACCTTCCGCTTGGCCAGAATTACATTTTTTTAAAATTTTTGTCCTCTTTCACTACTATATGTGGGCGGACAGCTATTATCTGTTTGATTTTCTCTGCTATTAATTGGCTGACGTGGGTGTCACAGTGGCACCCAGGTGCTCAGTACATGAAGTTTACATGTTCTCCCAGTGCCCATGTGGTTTTCCTACCACAATGCAAAGGTTAGGTGGATTGGTGAAGCTTACTTGGCCCCTGATGTGTGAGTGTGCTGACCCTACAGTGGATGTTAATGCCTTGTGGTCAGTTCTTGCTCTGATAGTGTCCCTGGGGTGGATGGATTTGGATGACATTTTCTCATCACTGGTACTGGTGGTCCGATACATTGTGAAATGCAGTGTCTGTTCGTCACTCCCCAACAGTCCTCTAGTGCTGTTGTTCTAGTTTTCCACAGCTCCTTCCATGTGGCTCTTTGTTCTGCCTTGTCCACTGCCTGCACATTCACACCACCCGCTCTGCCTCACACCACTTTCGTGTGCTAACAGACAACACCATCTGCATTCACTTTCCTCCAGCTCCATGAGCTGATACAAGCCAGGATCCTTCCTGAGGTCATATGAAGCCACATACAAAGGCCAGTGGATTTAAGCGAGACTCATAAGTTCTGTTCCTTAAGTGCTTCCTTAAGTGCACATTACCTCTACATGGTTTCTCAGGATGGCACTGCACTTCTGGCAACATCTATCCCCTTAGGCTCCACCCTCTGTGACAGCAACTCTTCCCCCTTAGACCCCAGCACTTCTGACAGTGTATCCTCACCTCTGGCTCCACCTTTCCTCACAGCGTGTCTACCCCTCAGGCCCCAAACCTTCTGACAGTGTTTCTTCTCCTCAGACTCTGCCCCTTCTGACAGCATTCTGCCCCTCAGATCACATCAGTATGTCTTACCCTCAGGGTCTACCCTCATTGACAGCATCTCTCCCCCTTAGGCCCCGGCCATGTCCCTACTAACCTTGTGTCTCTCCCTCAGGCCCCATCCTTTCCTACAGCATCTCTCCCTCTCAGATCTCACCCTACCTGATAGCATCACTCTACCCCTTATCCTTCTGACAGCGTCTATCTCCTGGAGGCCCAGCCCCTTCTGATATCATGTCTTCAACTCTGGCTCCAATCTTTTTGACTACATCTCTCCCCTTTAGGCCCCACCCCTTATGAAAATATCTCTTCCCCCTCATATTCCAAACCTGCTGATAAGCTTATCTCCCTCTCAGGCCTCAATCTTTCTTACACAGTTTCTCCCTCTCAGGCTCCACACATTCTGACAGTATTTGTTCCATTTAGGTCCCACCCCTTCTGACAGTATCTCACCCCCACTCAGGCTCCACCCATTCTGACAGCATTTGTTCCACTCAGGTCCCACCCCTTCTGACAGTATCTCTTCCCCTTCGGCCCCACCCCTTCTGACAGTATCTCTTCCTGTTCATGTTCCACCCCTGCTGATAAGCTTATCTCCCTCTCAGGCCCCAACCTTTCTTACACCATTTCTCTGTCTCAGGCTCCACCTCTCCTGACAGCATTTGTTCCACTCAGGTCCCACCCCTTCTGACAGTATCTCCACCCACTCAGGCCCCACCCGTTCTGACAGCATCTCTCTCCCACTCAGGCTCCACCCTCAAGATCTGCGCCTTCTAACAGCAATTGTTGCTTGAGGGATGAGTCACGGACTAGTTGGCGTGAGTTGCTGAGGATGTCAGCTTACATGACTGCCTCTGAGTCGCTAAGATTATGTAAGCGAAGGCTACGACTGAAGATCCTATGAAAGACCAACAGAACTTGAAAAGTGAAAAAAAAAAAAGGTTTGAGAAGCTGGACGTGTGTTTTGGAAACTTGAAGAACAGAGTAGTGAGTGAATCATCCTAAAGTCTAAAGACAGGAACTGGACACTCAAGGCTGGACTGAAATGCTAAAGAGGCAGACTTGGGCACCATTTAAGGATTAGTCTAGATCCCGGATGGTAGCATCCTGCCTATTGACTGAACACTGGTGTCAGATAACAGTCACCGAAGCCCAGCACTGGACCCTTGCTGACTGGCCAGAGATGCCGGTCAGTTTATCCATCCAAAGTCCTTTGACTTGATGATATGCAGGGACACAGAAGAGCCACCCCACTTGGCCTTCCAGCGCAGAGTAGAAAAGGTTAACAGCGGGAGGATGGCAAGCGCCTCGTGTTTTAATTATTTCCAGCCCGTAGTCCTCGAGATCGTCGAGTCAGGATGGCATGGAGTGAGAGAGAGAGAGAGAGAAAAAATAATGAAGCGTGCATGTTTTTCCATTACAAGCGGTAATGCGGTCGTCTCATGGGAATGCCTCTCCGAATAGAATCACTGTGGGCTGAGCCGCTGATAAGAAGGGGCCATTACAATACTACGGCGCGGTCCTACACTCGGTGATATGTGAGCTCTGTTAAAGGAAATTAATTCCATCACAGATTTCAGACTGTACTCATCACACGGCTTCTGCAGCGTTTGATCTTGGATGATGGGAGCTACGGCCATCGGATTGAGTGCCTCTGTCCATCCATTCCTCCACCTTCCATATCCACTTTATCTTGGGAAGGGTTACGGGACAGTTGGAGCCTTTCCCAACAAGCAATGCGTGCAAGGCAGGAATAATCAGGTCCATCACAGGGTGAACAGTCACACACACAGACACATGCACACACACACACACACACACACACAGGTCAATTTGTGGTGGAGCATGTCAAGATTCTATTTTCATGTCTTTATAATACATTAGTGCAGCTCAGACCTCGTAAGTGTAAGCAATTAGCTAATTGTTCATTCACGTTCACAAGCATAGTCAGCGCAGCCATCCCTCATTGAGGCACCACAGAGCGTTTAGGGAACCTGCACTCACAAAGGGTACGAAAAGGGTCCGAGAAGGTTAGAAAGGGGAAGAAGCACAAACAGTGAAAGACAAAGGAAAGGAAAACCAAGGATGGGAAAGCAGGATCTGGTGGTGGCGTGGGATGGAGTGCAGGCAAAGCAGTGGGCACCCAGCGGGGAGCGAGACGAATGGCAGTCCGACGTGGATCGCTCATGCTGAGCTTTGGAGAAGGAATGATTATGGCTCAGTGACCTGCGGTGGCAGGATGTGGGAGCTGGACTTGGATGGTCCCATGGGTTCACCAACAGAGGTGGCCGAGATGCTAGTCAATAGGTTGACTGCATTCTTTGAGGACAGAACAGAGTGGAGGCGAAGTAGTAGGGGGATGCCCCACAAGGAGCGAGAGGAATGGCGTTTTGGAGCGGATTGCTCACGTCGAGCTGTGGAGCAGAAACGATTTGGGCTTGGTGGCTTACAGTGACTGAAAGACGTGACAAGACAAGGGAGCCGGCCAGACTTGGATAATCTCAGCGGGTGACTGGCAGAGGTGGCCGAGACATGAGTAGAAAGGATGACTGCATTTGTCAGAGAGACAATAGAGTGGAGTGCTGGAGACGTACGGTAGAATTTGGGATAATTCCTGGTTTTTACCTATTTGTTGAACTTATTTATTGTTTTTTTTTTGTCATCTGGCACTGCACTGATTTGACGGATTATTTATTGAAGAGTTTTGCACTCCACTTTGCTTGGGACACTTGGTTTGTTTGGAAAAAACGCACAGTGCAGCAAATGTGTTGCCTATGTCCTCACTGTCCTAGTCCACCCCTGTTCATGACTATCAATGTCTCAGGAAGATGTCAAGTTTGTGGGCACCCGGGGCATCTCAAAATTCGCCAACGCTATTCAAATATAATGCCAAAAAAAAAGAACAAACGTCTGACTGCAAAAGAGCGGAGGCTTGTTTGACTTCACACCCGCCACTGCGTGCTGCCGTATTTTACAGATCTGTTTTTGCACATCACTTCCTGCCTGTTTGTATTGTAATGGCGTGTCAGCAACCACAGCGGTGGCGGCGAGTCCATCCCGGGAGGCTAAAGAGCATCAGGGCTCAGACCGAACTGGGCAAAATTAGCTGCCAGCTTCTAGTACGACCAGTCAGCAGGGAGCTATAAAGCAATGCTGTCACTCCAGAGTTATAGTTAGTCATTTACAGCGACTCAGGGGGACTTCCTTTATAAATTAGAGAGCTAAGACCCTATTTTTTTTTAGAGGGACATCAGTGGCGGTGGGGGGTGTATACGTGATTTTAATACAAATAAAAGTCATAGTGTTTGCCATTTACAGCAAACATGCAATCAAAACATGACGGAGCAAGAAGAACTTTATAAGACGCGGTTGGGCAATGCTGTTCTACAAACCAAGTGGGGGGGGCAGATCGACCATCAGGGGGGTTTTGGTGCATACAATACAATTTAATTTTGTATAGTCCAAAATCACACCGCAATGGGCTTTAACAGGCCCTGCCTCTTGACAGCCCCCCTAGCCTTGACTCTCTAAGAAGACAATGAAACAATGCTTGTAGGGAAAGAAAATGGAAGAAACCTTGGGAAAGGCAGTTCAAAGAGAGCCCCCTTTCCAGGTAGGTTGGGCGTGCAGTGGGTGTCAAAAAAAGGGAGGGGGGGATCAATACAATACAACACAATACACAGAACAGAACACAATTCATCCTCAATACAGTATAAAAATATTACAAGTACGGAGTAGAATTTAACAGTAGATGATATCACATAATAGGATTTGGATTTGTTCAGAGTCCTGGAGACCTCAGCCATCAAGCTGCCTCCCCCTATTGGCCATTCCACAGCTGAGACAGCCAATCTGATGAAAGCACCCATCTACCTCACGATTCCTGCGATCCTCCATCAGAGATGACTTTATCTTAGCCAGGGTTCTTTGATGGCAATGAGTCTTTTCATTAAATATTCCCCCATAAGCACAATTCGATGCAATGATTGAGTATCCGTGTGCCAGGAGCAAAAGTGAAATGGCTATTCAAGGAATGCATTGTTTAAACTATAATCGACTCTCAGCTAAGGCAATCTATACGTCACGTCACGTCACCCAGGGGTGTGTGGGGAACATAAACTGGTTTTGAAGTTGGGCAGTAGACAACAGCACGTAGACACGATATTGTATTACTGGCCAGTGGCTACGTTGCGCTACCAAAACTCCTTCAGTGTCCATAGCATAAATGGGGAGTTGGAAAGATATGGAGTGTGCATCTCTTGAGTTACATAAGTGGTGCCCCACGTCAGGTCAGGTTGGAAAGCAGGCACTGGTACAATGCGTAGTTGTATCCACCACACAACGAAACAGCTTGAGACCTCATTTGGCAATCCCCCCCAAAGCAGTCCCACCCCCTGGAAAATGACCATGCTGCAGCCAGGCGTTACATGGGCATCACCTTGGCCTGCTCCAGCCACTCAGGTCCTCAACAAGATCAGCCTCAGGTAATTGTGCCACATGGCTGTAGTGTCGCAACTAACACTAACTCACAATGCAGTGTGACACTAGGGGTCGCTGTCGCCCCGTGAAACCTGCAGACAACATGTCCAGACACCAGGTAAAAGTATCAGAAATGAATTTTAATTTCTCCAATACTGTGCACAAAGCACTTCCACCTCCACAATACTCAATAATAACCAATAAGCAATACAATAACACTAATAATCAATCCTCCTCTCCACCCAGCAGCTCCGTCACACTCCCTCCCAACTCCGGCTCAGTCTGCTGGGTTTCCCACAGTCCTTTTTATAGTGCTCGACCCAGAAGTGCTTCTGTCCCTCAGTCCATGTGATTCCCTAGCACTTCTGGGTCAGATTAAAGCTTTTATTTTTCTTCAGCCCAGATGTACTTCATTTCTTCCATTCCTGTGACTACGGAGTACTTCTGGGCTATAATAGAAATAATTGTGTCTCCCTGCAGCGCCCTCAGGCAGCCCCCACGGTATCCAGCAGGGCTGTGAAGCCAAAGTCCATTGTCCATGATGCCCTGCGGGAATTCGGGGCACCTCCATGTTGCAGGGAGTACTCCATCTAGAGGCCTGGAGGTGCTGGCCGGGATAAACTGCCGGCCATCTTTCACAGCAGGTAATGTGCCTCCGTGAGCAACACAAAGTCACACCAGCGGTACCCAAGGATTTTCCGAAGAGACACAAGTCCAGTCTTCATCTCAGGTCACTGGATACCGTCCATGTCTCGCAAACTGGGACTACCAGGACTCTAAAGACTTGGACCTTCGTCCTTTTGCAGAGATATCGGGAGTGCCACACACCCATTTCTAGTGACCTCATGATCCCCCATGCTCTCCCAATCCGTCTACTGACTTCACAGGAAGAGTCACCACAGATATGAATGTCACTGCTGAGGTAAGTAAACCCCTCAACGATGTTGACACCCTCTCCACAGACAGACACACTACTGATGGCCATGCCCAAGAGCTCATTATTGGATATGGAGTTTTATCCAGGACACTCGCAAACTCAGACACTCAGACTCTCTCGAGAGTCCCGATCAGAGCCTCCAGTGTCTGGGTTCACTGTGTCCCTGATTTTCTTTTCTGTGGCTCAAATACGCTGCCATACATTCGGATGCTGTCATGAACGTTTAAAAAAAAATGGCACAGAAGATGGTATATAAGACCTTTAAAATGTATCGTGTTATTACGATGGGGAATATGCGACACTTGAATATAAAAGCACCCCGAATGCATTTGTATGTCGGCATTTTGCTTCACCATATCGAACCATTCATCAGACATCGAAGCACACACCTCAATCTGCAAAGCGGCTTTCTGCCACATGTAGATAGTAAACAGAGACTCTGATGTTACATTCCGACTTGATCACACAGCGCCCCTCTGATTTTTTGCTATTACTGCAACTCGCACATGTGTCGCGTTAATTTCTGAGGATGTGCTCAGAGGACCCGTCAAATGAACACTGGGAATGTGTGGCAGCCATGATGCGTGTGCGTCAAGTATAAACCGGGCCCAACTGGGACATGCTGCTCCTAGTGGACGACCTCAAGAACACAGTCCATGTGACATCTAGCCCTTGCATCTAGCAGGGGGCGCATGCTCTCTTCGAAATGCAGCTCATACTTTGAACCTGTGTATATATCCTTCTTTTAATAACCATGACGGGAATACTAAGACAAGACAGAATGGGACCAAAGAATGAACATATTTAACTTTGGCTTTAAAATGCAGCAATGGTTCCAAACTTGCAGTATAATCATATAAACAAATAGAGCTGAAGAGAAGCCATTGTAACAGCACAATAGTTTTGTAGCTCTTCGGTGTGGTTTTTGATGACTGCAGGTTCAATCTTTTAGGGGGAGAAGAAGCATGACTCTTAACACAGAGTGACAACACATCTGTTCCAATGGGGCTTCTGTTTTGAGGCACCTTGAGAGGCATTATGTATGTTCACTCCCCCCAACCCAGTGGGTGTGGGTTACTACCAAATCAGCATATTCAGTGAGCTTTCTGCATGTGCCATGTATGGTTCAGGCTCTCTAAGACCCCAATTTAGCACACTATCTGTGAACAATGTATCTGCTCTAATCTCTTAAAGTCTCTGCCTGAAGAATTGTCCTTGCTTCAGCAAAAAATTTATGTATGCTAAACACGATCTACCTCACAGATTACTGTATCAAATAGTTATTTTTCATCTCTGGTTGCAGCTCCGGTCTCTCCTTCTATGTTTTGTTAATATTTAATGAAAAAATAACTACAAATGATTACCAAATGAGTGACTAAACCTCACTATCCTGGAGACACAGGCCGCAGTGAGATGTTCTGGCAGAATCCAACCATACGCCAGCACAGGACTATCATGACAAATGTCCTGGGAAAACACTACACTACAATTACGGCTCTACAGAGTACAACCAGTGCTCAAAGTGGGCCGGTCCTGTGGGAAAACGTGAGGGGTCTTTATCTCGCCTGCCAGCTGGGACACCAGAAATAAATATAAATTCATGAATTAAATTAAATTGTGAATTGAGATTCATAAACATTTAATAACTTTCACTTTCTCTGTTGTGATCCAGGCGTGGTGATGGATTATTTTTCAACAAATAACCCATATGAGCTTGCTGCAATAAACAAAATAATGCAATTTATTTATAACATAAGGACAACAGAAGATATATATATATATATATATATATATATATATATATATATATCTCTATAGTGGAGGTTGACCCGGACACAGACAGGCAGACACGTTCATTGTCACCCAAACACACGTTTATTTACACTAATATTTACAATAAGTGCACCACAAAAACCCCCAAAGTCCCCAAAGTCCTGGCCACACAATGCCTTTCTCTCACTCTCTTCAGGCCGCCTCCTTGCCTTCTCCAGCTCAGTCCTCTCCGCTCCCGACTCTCGCCGTGAATGAAGGGAGGCGGCCCCTTTTATCCGCACCCGGATGAGCTCCAGGTGCTCCCCGGCAATCTCCCGCTGACACGCCCCAGTGTGGCGGAAGTGCCGGCTGTTCTCCCGGAAGCTCTCCGGGTGTCCCTGCTTCTCTTCCCCCCAGCACTTCCTGGTGTGGCGGAAGTGCTGAGGTCCAGGGTCCCCAAGGCATTGGGGTGCCTCCTGGCGGTGACCACGGGCCCCTACAGGGTGGGGCTTCCACGCCCTGAACCCGTGGCCCCCAAAGCAACCAGGAAGGCAGCCCCCACGTGATCCCAGATGGGCACACGGCCACTTACGGTCCTCCAAGGTGTCCCGGCCGGGTCGTGGCCCCTGGCACCCTTGACAATATATATATATATATGCAAATACACTACTAGTCAAAAGTTTTAGACCTCAGTGTTTCTTCACATTTAATCAATTGAAATGCAATGAATGACCTAGCATGGTGAAAAGATAAGGAGTAAACTGCCATAAGTTTAAATTTAAAGTTTAGGTTAGCAAAAACTGAAAAAAAGGAAACTTCAGAATATTACAAATGGGCCTTCTTCAGGGAGCAACTAGCTGGTTACAACCTCCAGATGTTCAGCAGCAATTCAAGTAAATGAAGACTTGCAAATTGAAGCCAACAGTTTGTATAAGTGCCCCAATTTCTGCTGATGACTTAAAACCCCTCTGTGTGTCTTAAAGCAGAGTTGAAACAGACTGTGTTACTACACCAACTGAAGTACTACTTTGACAATAGTCCCACGATAATGGCAATTAACAAATGAAATGAGGGTTATTACCCTTAAGAAGTGCAGGCCCTTTAAAAGATCTGTTCAAAACTTTTTTAAAATATGGCAGGATCTAACCAATAACATTTTAGAATATGCCTCCATTTCGGGGAAAAGGATACCCTTCTTTTCTTGCTCTTTTTTATAGAGTAGCTTGCTTCTCTCTCTTTCTCTTAGGTGGGAGTTGAATTTAGCTTTGGTTTGTTAAATTTGACTTGACTATAATAATAATAATAATTATTATAACTATATAACTATATATAATAACTATATGGAATGTTCTCTGTTTCTAATTAAAATTGATAGAAATGTGAAAAAAAAAAAGAAGTGCAGGCCTTTCATTTAGAGAAACTGAAAAAAAAAATCAGTATCAGTGATACTGGAAACTGGAAGAAACTCTGATAGGCAGAGAGCTGGCAGACCCAAAATCACAAGCCAATCAGAAGACAAGTGTCTGAGGGACATCAGCTTACGTGACCACAGGCGCCTCACAACACAACAGCTTAACAGTGCAGGCTGACAAAAGCAAGTGTCAGTTTCTACTGTAAATAGGTGACTTTGTGCTGCAGGTTTGACAGGGAGAGTGGCAGTAAAAAAGCCATTCCTTAAAGGACAAAGCAAGACTTTGAATTACCAGATGTGGACTACTGCAAACTTGACAAAGTCTTATGGGCTGATGAATCGATATTTGGAGTCTTCGGTTTATCACTAATGCAGGGTGTTTGTACGCCATCAACTTGGTGAAAGGATACTTTCAACTGTCAAACATGGAGGAGGAAGTGTGATGGTCTGGGGTTCTATGGCTAGAGGCAGAATTGGTAACTGGCACAGAATGACTAGCACTCTGAATCAAAAGCATTACCACAGTTTGACTGTTATATCAGCAAAAGGGTAGACTACTTTGATGAATCAAAAATGTGAATAAAATGTACACTTAATGATACCTCCACTTATTTTTTTATCGGCTATTGTTAATTTGTTCAATGCCTTGATTTCATGAAACATTACAACGTTAAACTGCATGCATTTCCACAGAAACTGAAAAAACTGAGGTGTTCTAAAACTTTGACCGGTGGTGTGCATATTCACATTTATGGGTGTGACTGTGTATTTATATATATATTGTCACACACATGCACATGGGAGGCAGCTAAAGGGCCTGAATGAGAGTAATTCCATGCCAGACCAGAGGGTGGCAGAGTGCACTAACTCTTTCTCTCACTCCTCTACAGACCAGTTGCTGGAAATTCTGCCTGGCCCCGATGACATTACTTCCAGTTCTGGCCTCAATGACGTCACCTCCTGTTCCAGGCCCAAAGATGGTGTCACTTCCGGGCCCGGGCACAATGACATAACTTCCATTTCCAGACCCAGAGATGATGTCACTTCCTGTCACAGGGTTAGTAATATCACTTCTGGTTCTGGCCCCAGAAATTACATCACTTCCTCTGGTCGCCCTTAAAACCTCAATCTTTTTGCCAGCAAGGCAGTTCGGTACTGGACTCCAACCTATTCACATTTCCTGTGATTATTGACTCCATTTTGCAGCCAAGGAATAATATACGGGTGGCGGCCCCAAACCTTTTTTTTGAGTCTTTGTCAAATCTTTTGTGACTATATATATATATATATATATATATATATATATATATATATATATATCTATAATAATAAAAGGCAAAGCCCTCACTCACTCACTGACTGACTGACTCATCACTAATTCTCCAACTTCCCATGTAGGTAGAAAGCTGAAATTTGGCAGGCTCATTCCTTACAGCTTACTTACAAAAGTTAAACAGGTTTCATTTCGAAATTCTACACGTAACGGTTATAACGGTCAATAACGGTCGACAACGTCCGCCATGTTGAACTTTCTCATTTATGGCCCTATCTTCACGAAATTTGGTAGGCGGCTTCCCTGCACTAACCGAAACCGATGTATGTACTTATTTCGATGGTATGACGCCACTGTCGGCCGCCATATTGAACTTTCCAACGTCACCAATTTTCAAACTTCCCGTGTAGGTAGAAGGCTGACCCCATCTTCACGAAATTTGGTAGGTGACTTCCCTGCGCTAACCGAAACCGATGTACGTACTTATTTCGATGGTATGACGCCACTGTCGGCCGCCATATTTAATTTTCCAAACGTCACTAATTCTCCAACTTCCCGTGTAGGTAGAAGGCTGAAATTTGGTAGGCCCATTCCTTACAGCTTACTTACAAAAGTTAAGCAGGTTTCATTTCGAAATTCTACGCGTAACGGTCATAACGATCAACAACGTCCGCCATATTGAACTTTCTTATTCATGGCCCCATCTTCACGAAATTTGGTAGGCAGCTTCCCTGCGCTAACCGAAACCAATGTACGTACTTATTTCGGTGGTATGACGCCACTGTCAGCCGCCATATTGAATTTTCCAACATCACTAATTCTCCAACTTCCCGTATAGGTAGAAGGCTGAAATTTGGCAGGCTCATTCCTTACAGCTTACTT
>JANRMT010047329.1:3684-13707 GCA_026402145.1 Polypterus bichir lapradei
TATAGAAAATTCTAAAGGGTTCACAAACTTTCAAGCACCACTGTAAGTCTGACTTTTTTGCTCAGATCAGATTTTGCCTGTCTTGGCTTCATAAGTACAAATGTGAAGGCATCTGTACTCCGAAACTGCACACATGCACACATTGACATGTTTGTGCACATCAAACAAAAAACTTCAAATTTGTACGATGACTTGTGATATTAAAACTGACAAAATGAACTTGCAATCAGTAAGTATATGCATTGCATTTTGCTCTGAAGGACAACAGGCAGTTCATCAGCTGTACATGATGAGGTCGAGAAATCAAAAAGAAAGCCATATGCTTAGCTTTTGTTGTTTTCATAGCTATTGCTGGCACTGCTACACCAAGACATGTCTGGATATGAGAAAGGAGCCAGCAATGATGGGATTGTGACTACTGTCACAACAGTATCTCTCCTTCACTGTTGTTTAGCAACACTGCCTGTGCTGGCCGCGTTCAGCCCATGTGTATAGGCGAAAAAAGATACAAATTCCGATCTGATTGTTGTCATTCATGTCATGTGGCCATGAATCAGGTACGTATCCAATCTAGGACCACATACAAAAGTGATTCAAATCTGATTTGGAAAGAATGTATTTCTGTGTCCACACAGCCCTGAAAACAGCACATTTGTGCCACTTCAGTCTGGTAATGTGAACATAGTCAGTGATCATCTGCATCAGCACATTATAGAATACGGAAGTCTATATTGCAAACATCTAGTAATAGAGTACATAGTCCTAAATCTTGGGATCCTGGATTTGAAACTTCCACAGAAAAGTGAAATCCATACCTTCAAGGTTTAAGAATATTTAACAATGGGTCATCTTTCCTCACGAAGTGCCTTTTACAAAAATAATCTGTGCCAGGCACATTCCCGATAAGGCTGTCTACTGTATATTGCAGATGTCGGGCAATAGGTCACATAGTTCTGGCTCTTGGGATCTTGGCTTTAAAACGTGCACACAGGAAGCAAAGACAGCAATGTCTGCAAGGTTGAAGAATGCTTAAAAACTGGTCATTTTAACTTAATGTAGTGGCTTTTATAATGAGCATTTGCTTCACGCACATTACTGAATAAGGAGGTCCATGTTGTACATGTCTAATAATAGACCCCGTACTTCTGGCTCTTGGGATCTTGGCTTTAAAACGTGCACACAGTAAGCCAGAGAGCAATAACTGTAACATTTAAGAATGTCTAAAAACTGGTCATTTTAACTTAATGTAGTGCCTTTTACAATAAGCACCTTTACCAGGTATAATATAGAATAAAAAAAAATCCTATATTGAATCTGTCTAGTAATAGATGGCATAGCCCAGGCTCTTTGAATATTTACTTTCAAACTTGCACATACTAATGTTCAAGGCAATTCAGAAGAACAATGTATTACAGATATTTAAGAACTAATCAAAATTCAAAAGTAACAAAAACTGAAAAGGGAAAAAAAAACAACAATAAGAAAAATGAAATCTTTTTGTTATCTGGTCTCGTTCAATTTCCTAGCACTGCTGGGCATAATGAACATGTAAGAAAGGCTGTATTTATGCTCTGTGCCAGTGACTCGACATCCACGGATGCTTGAGTGGGCTGCAGTTCATTTCCATGGACACCAGAATAGGTTGCCCAGCAACAGTGGCTTATAATTTGCTGAGTAACACATTGTATAGTGTATATTAGATGAACAGGCTTAACATGCTTCATTATTTAACCACATTCAAATATACAAACGTGATACTTCTTGCTTGTTAATTATAAAACTCTTATCCTTAAGGCACAGATATATTCCTTTGCAAGCTACCCTTAAAAGAATATTTTTCAATTACATGAGTCACTTATACTCTCACGTGTTCTTATGCCTATGGACCAAAAGGCAGAAAATTGCCAGATCAGTCCCCCCACTGTATGACCACAGACGAGTTAGCTGTCAAGCTCCATTGGCCTAATTCGTCTAACCGGCTTATCCCATTAAAGAGTCACACACTGTATTTGTCATGATCTTGCTTTTTTTTTTTTTGCTGCTTAGAATTTATTTTTGTAACACATGTATTAGAACTATTCTGATGAGAACAGGCCATTCAGCCCAAGATGCTTGTCCACCCAATTCACTTTGATTGCCTAAAAAAACATCAGGTCGAGATCTGAAGATCCTTAAAGTCCTACACTTTACTACACCACTTGATAAGTCATTCTATGTGTCTGTAGTGTTCTGTGTGAAGAAAACCATTTTAACAGTCATGCAAAATCCACCCTTAACAAGCTTCCGGCCATATTCCTGTGCTTTGGATGAAGAATTTATTTTTAAAGTAATAACCTGGACCACGATACAAATTTTGTTCAACATTTTAAACACTTCAGTCGTGTCCCATCTTAATCTTTGTTTCCTTAAATGGAAAAGGTTCATCTCCTTTAAAATCTCCTTATAGTTCATACATCTTGTCCTAGTCATTCTTCTCTGGACTTTCTCTAGCACTTTCTCTTTAGTTTTTTTAGTAATATGTAAACTAAAACCGTACACAATACTCCACACTCTTAAAAATATGGCTGCCAAAGTGGTTCTTTATAGCAATGCCATAGAGGAACCATTTTTGGTTCCTAAAAGAAACATCCATATGAGTGTTCTAGAAGCAACACTTATTTATTTAGGACCACAACAGGCTCCATACACATCCATGAATAAATTATAACAGATTTATTAAATGCTAAAGGGCTCGTGATTTTAAAAGACTCTTGTGGTATACAATAACAGCTTAGGCTTAGTTCCCCCTTCTTCATTTATTAGTATCCTGCTAGGTATACATTAAAGATTACTGTTTTATCCACATATTAGGAGCCTTTTCAACACCCCAAAGGACCAGTTTCAAATACAAAGAAGCCTTCCAAGAATAAAATGGTTCTTTGTCAAGCAATGGTTCTACGAGGAATTGTACAACCCATGAAAGTGCCATTAACCTCCTTAGCGTTAGATCCGAGCGTCACTCGGGCTGTAAAAACAGATCTAAAAGCATTAGTCCTGAGTATCACTCATGTAGGCATTAGGCCCAAGGATTACTCAAGCTGCAAAAGTGTCGAGTGTTGCTCAGGAAATGATATACTGTAGGCGTGCCTTGCGTAAGTGACAGAGATGAGGGTTACCTGTCAATGCCTTTGAGAAATTTGAAGACCCGGATATCAGTTCTCTCTACAGCTTCCTGAACAAATGTGCAAGTCCTAGTCTGGTTACCCTCACGCTGGCGTCTTGCCATATTCCACTTCACTGGAAGAAAAAAACCCACACTGGTTTTTGCATCATTACTGTCATGTCTATCAAGTATAATGAAATTCTTATTGCATGTGCTGATCAGCATGCAACACACAGCACGCAACATTTGACATGCAACATTAACCAGCTCCAGTGTGGAGAAACTCTACAAAGATAGCAAGCTGACAATTTATACCAAAAACTATGGATTTATGCAATAGAAGCACTAACCACTATACCACCGTACTATGTGTTAATATCACATTTTTGATGTACAGTACACCATTTTTGGAGTAGTTCAGGTTTTCAGTTTTAAGTAGAGCAAAGTGGAATAAATAGAATCGCTGAACACAGCATGTTGTACAACTAAGAGTTGCAATGTACTACAAAACAGTGAGAGTGACATCTAAACCGAATCTCTCTCTCTCTGTCTCTCTCTCTGCTCTACAGAGTTTTAGAGCTGGCACAGATTTGTATAATAATCTTGCTAAAAATGTGTGATTTTCATAAAATTAGGGTAATTGAAAAATTAGAACAGTTAGTTATACTCACTCCAGGACATACAGTAACACTAAAAAGCAAAGAACAATTATTTTGATAGCTCTCCAAATCAGTGAGTCAAACACTCATTAGACAGGCTGTAATCAATAGAAATCTTTCATAAATATTTGCATGAGCTATTAAATAATTCAGAGAGCTGGAAATAAATGATCTTTTGATAAAGAAGTCAACAGGCTTACAATTAACATAGTCATGGCTGGGTTACACCAACTACAGCAACAACGTGTTGGTGGTTGAGAGTGATATCTGTGAAATGTGTTATCCACTGTTGAAGTGTTCATTTATTGGAAATCATTTTGTACATGCAGTGGACTCAGAAAACATTCAGACCTCTTTACTTTCTACACACTTTATTGTGTTGAAGATTTAACTGTAAATGGATACATTTGCCATTTTTGCCCACTAAATAACCCATAAGGACTAAGTGAAAACATGTTTCAGAAACATTTGCAAGTTTATTAAAAATCAAAGCTTGCAATCACTCATGTATTAATTACCCTTAAGTCAGTACTTTGAAGAAGCACCTTTGGCAGCATTTTCAGCTTTGAGGTTTCTTAGGTAGGTCTTGACAAGCTTTGCCCAGCTGGATTTGGGCAGCATGTTCCATTCTTCCTGACAGAACCTCCAAAGCTCCATTAGATGGATGGGACACAACTGTAAATGAAAATCTTGAGATATCCTCACAGATGTTATATGGAATGTAAGTAAGTCTGGGCTTTGAGTGGGACAAAAGGACAGGACAGTCAGAGTCTTGTCCCAAAGCTACTCCAGTACTGTCTTGGCTGTACGCTTTAGCTCATTGTTGTGCTGTATGGTGAACTGTTGTACCATTCTGAGGAGGCTTGCACTCTTCAGCAGGGACTTTCTGCGTTTGGCTGCTTTCAACCTTCCCTCACTTCTGAGCAATCTCAGTGTCTCTACTGCTGAGAAGCAACCCCATAGAATTAGGCTGTTACCACCATAGAGATGGTAGTAGGTAGGTAATAAGCCATGTGTGGTCTTCTCCAGACATAGTGGTCGGAGTTCTGCCTAAAGCGTTCAATTTTCGTCTCATCGGACCACAGAATCATTCTCCTCAATGTTTTTGAGTTCTTTAAATGCCATTTGCCAAACTGCATTGGGGTGTTTGGTGAGGGTTTAGCTGCTCTACACTAAACACCTAAATGGCAGAAACTCCCATCTCAGTAGATCACATCTGATGCTCTGTTAAGGTGACTATTGGCTTCTTGGTCACCTTCTTGCTGAAGACCCTTCTTGCACGGTTACTACTGTCAGTTTGGCCAGATGGTCAACTCTTAGAAGAGTCCTGCTGGTTCCAAACTTCTTCCATTTCAGAATTAACTGAGGCCACTGTACTCCTGAGAGCACTCAAAGTTTTAGAAATGTTTTTTATAGCCTTTGCCTGATTTATGCTTTATTACAATTTGATCGTGGATGTCTACAGAGAGTTCGTTAGGCCTCATGGCTCATTGTTCTTCCTGACATGCAGAATTGTAGGATCTTATTTGCACATGTGTCTTTCTAAATGGTGTCCAATCAATTCATTTTGCCACAGGTTGACCCCAATCACATTCTATACACATCTCAAGGAGAATTAAAGCACAATTTGGAGTAACACAGCAAAGGGTCTGAATACTTCATAAACAGTTATTGACCAATTTCAGTTTGTGATTTTTTAATAAATTTACAAACTTTTCAAAAGCATGTTTTCACTTTGTTTTATGGGTTATTGAGTGTAGCTTGATGGGCAATAAAAATGGCAAATTTATCCATTTAGAATTAAATTTATAACATAATAAAGTGTGCAAAGAGAGGAGGGTTCTGAATTTTTTCTGCGTCCACTGTACAGCTGGTTAAAAATCAATACGACAATATGTTAAAAGAAACACAGCATGCATAATAAAGTAAATATCCATAACATGGAAGAATGGCAGCACCATGTTAGTCCTCCATTGTATTGCCTTCAAATCCCACATCCAATTGCTGTCTTGGTAGAGTTTCCATATTCTCCCAGTTTCCAACATGTCTTTGTCCTTTTTCTTGTACCCCATTTTTTTCTCTAACATCACCAAAGGTGTCCAAATTGATCTTCTTTTGTGTAAAGATGGATCCTGTCCGGGGCAGGTATCTGAGTTGTGCCTATTATGGCTTGGATTGGTCCTGCCACCCACACCCCTGAATTAAATTAAGCAGGTTTGAGAATTGTATGTTCTTGCTGTATTTGAGCTATGTTTGAACTTGCAACCTCAAATCATCTTTAACAGTAGAGTTTCTATTTTCTGAAACTGATAAAGACCCCTTTAATATTTCAAAACTAAAGCAATCTACCATAATTGAGCTCTACGCTCCAAATCTGTATGAATGAGAATATGGAATTGCAGGCAGTTTACCGCACACAGTATGATCATTTCCTGCCACACTCCCTGGTGTATGTTTACAATACTTTATTTGCAGAAGTTATAAATTGGGACATTAAATACTTTGTAGGCAGAAGCCTGTGTCTTGGAAACTATGTAACAGCATGTGGTTACTTGTTCATAATGTAACAATACAAATGATATCACACTGAAATACATTACACTTTCTATTTTGAGGAGAAGGCAGAATACAAATTTAATAAAATTTTTTAAATGGAGTTCATTTGAAGGAACTGGCGGTGCTATTAAAGTTATTTTGCACCCTAGGCCAAGCTTATTAGTGTGCCAACATACTGTTTGGTAGCTTACCTATGCGGTTGGGTTTATCTCCCCCTTTATGATCTGCACCCCAGGTGAATGTCTAATTCGTTTTAATGGTGGCATCGGCCCTGTTTGGGGTATATTGGTTTTGGGTTCATAAATGATTTTTATGCTCTGGTTTTATTTGCAATAAACCAGAACCGATTGTGAGATTCTAGTCTTTGTCTTTTGTCTGTTAGAAGTAACTCTGTTCATTTTGTTGCATGAGGCAAAGCAAATAAATTATATCGGGTGGGCTTCATCTAATTAACTCAAGTGAGGTGGCTTTATTGTCACACCATCCATACAAAGTATTGCAACATATTTATGAGACAAAATAACGTTATCCAGGACATGAACACAAGTGCATGACAAGTAAAGAACAATACTATACTATATATCATAGTTTCTTAAACTATGGGTTGCCTGATTTTTGGGTCACACAGAGTCATGATGCACCATTGTATTCAATGGGAAAGGGTCGGGTATGGATTGCGAAGTGCCTCACAATGGGTCAGCATGGGCGGCTTAAGCAAATGACGTTACTCCTCTATGACCTGCAGCAGCGATTCTTCAAGGGGAATAACGAATGTCAGTCATAGGTAAATCTGAGTCATGAAGGCACTGTGAAGGGAAACACTCCTATAAACAGATAAACAAATTACTAATAGATAACTTAATAGATAATAATAAATAAATAATAATATCAATAACTAAAAATAAAAACAACAGTATGTATTCCATATTAATAAAGTACTAGTAGCAGATATCAGGAGAGTTCGGCAGCACAGAGTTCAGAATCCGGATAACAGAAGCTGGCAGAACTGATTCGGACGCCACAGTACCTTCTGCCAGATAGAAGTGGGACAACAAAACCATGGTAGGTGTGGGAGCGCTTCTCCACAATGCTGTAGGCTTTGCAGATGCAACTCTTGATAAAGATGTCTTTAATGGATTGCAGAGAAGCCTCAGTAATCTTTTCTGCCTTGTTCACTATCCACCATAAGACCTTGTGGTCAGAGACACTGCAGTCCACAAACCAGACATTGATGCAGCTGGTCAGAATGCTCTCGATGGTAGCTCCGTAGAACGTGGTGAGAATGTAAGGAAGGAAGGCAGGCTTACCTTCCTTAACTGCTGAAGGATGTGGAGAGGTTGCTGTGCATTTTTGGCTGTGGAGGTGGTGTTAATTGATCAAGTATGGTCAGCTACCAGGTGGACACCAAGGAATTTTGTGCTCTTGACAAATTGCACTGCAGGGCCCTTGATATGCAGTGGGGTGTGGACAGCATAGACCTTCTTAAAATCAACAATTATGTGCGTTGTCCACATTAAGAGACAAATTGTTGTGCTTTCACCAGTCTGCCAATTGTCTCCAATCTGTATGTTGACTAATCCCCATTGTTGATGAGACCCACCACTGTGTCGTCAGCAAACTAAATGATGGTGTTAGAGCTGTATGCAGCTGTGCAGTCATTAATCAGCAAAGTAAACAGAAGTGAGCTGAGCACTCTCCCCCCTTGATGTGCAATACTTATCATGATGGTGCTTTAGATCGTGTTTCTGAAGCAGATTGACTGGATTCTGTCTGTTAGGAAAACCAGGATTCAGTTGCATAGGGAAGTGCAGTAGTCTAGTAGACTCAAATTCCCTATGAGCTTCTAAGGAATGATGGTGTTGAATGCTGAAGTGAAGTCTATGTGAGGCATTCTACCAAAAGTAACACTTTTGTCCACATGGACCAGGGCCAGATGAAGATCACATGATATGGCATCCTCAGTGAAATGGTGTGGGCGATAGGCAAAATGGAAAGTACTGCATGATGTTGGAAGTGTAGATCTCAGATGGCCAAATAGTAGCCTCTTGAACCACTTCATGATGACTGGTGTGAGTGCTATATGGTGATAGTCATTTGAATCATCTGGGCTTGTGGTATCCATCCATCCATCCATTATCCAACCCGCTATATCCTAACTACAGGGTCACAGGGGTTTGCTGGAGCCAATCCCAGCCAACACAGGGCGCAAGGCAGGAAGCAAACCCCAAGCAGGGCGCCAGCCCACCGCAGGCTTGTGGTATCTGTTCTACATATATAACAGTAATGCAATTAGTGTTATTGTCATGTTAGTGGCATCCAATAATACAACAAAAATAAGATTTAATTATCAATTTCTTTATATACTGTTGATATATTAAACCTGTGATATAAGGATGGAAAAAGGTCACTGTCCATCATATAGTATGTTGTGAAAGGCAACTAAAAGAGGGTGACGTTAATGAGAACATCAAGCTGTAAAAACTTCTGCTTCTGCAACTGGTCAACTGCTGAACTGGAGAAAATGGCCGTTAAACTGAGATTTTGTTAATGTACTGTAGATATAAGCAGTCAGACGCTGACAACTAATTATTGCTTTTTACAATAATAGCAGACTGGACACTTCAGAGTGTTTAATGCTGAATTTATGACGTCCTTTGTTAGTGACTCCCTTCAAAGTAGTGGTGTATTCACATGTTATGTGAATTTTCAGAGTTACTACATGAGATCTCATCTTCCTACTTTACCAAGTTTACATGAAATTCTGGTTTGTATTTTGGGAGAAATGTAACATCACTATTGATCTGCTACTTGGTCTGCCTAAATTGAAATTTGTTAAAATAAAAAAGAAACTAAACACAGTAAGCATGTATTGCATTGCTCCAAATAAAGTGTCATTTCTCTATAAACAGATTAGTATGAGTGGGAGAGAAGCTAAAATTAGAAAATGGGATTTATTAGAAAATGGAACGAACCTTCACAAATCTGATCATGTCATTTCTCAACGTCGTCTCCATCCTTCTCAATGCACTTGCGCCACCTGCCTGGAAGTGCCGGGACTCCAGCAGAATAAAAGGTTTTGTCTTGTTGTCGCAACCACTCGTCCACTGCTTTCTTCACGTCGTCTTCTGTCTTGAATCGACAACTACCCAGATGTTTTTTTTTTTAGCGGTCCAAAATGGTGGAAATCACACGGTGCCAAATCTGCCGAATAAGGAGGATGTGGCAATTTCTAACTTTAGCTTGATTCCCTCTTGTATTTTTTTAATACTAATATTAACTTCACATCTTCACTAATTCTGGTAGCATTATGATTCACTCCAAATTGTTTCCTTGGAAGCTACCACCACATCATGTGAATTTGCCTTTGGGAAACTTACATTATATGTCTGTCCTGTAGCCTGAGAAGGCAGCATTATTCTTCGTAGCAATTTGGGACGTGGAGTTTAAGCAAAACAAAACACACACAGTGACAGAGTTTATGTGCTAAATAAGCTATGAGGTTCACCTCCTCCATGGCTGCCAGTAACAAAGGTTTGTTGCATTGCCCCTGGTATATTTGAAAAACTCGCTGAGACTCTCACTTGTAATCCTCCCTAACATAGATAGATAGATAGATAGATAGATAGATAGATAGATAGATAGATAGATAGATAGATAGATAGATAG
>JANRMT010047345.1:949-11124 GCA_026402145.1 Polypterus bichir lapradei
TATATATATATACATATCTACATATATATATAATGTATATAGCAAAATCCCCGTGCCTCGCAGTGCTGCTTTTAAATTTTTATTAAGAAGAAAAGAAACTTTTTAAACTGAGGGAAAATATACCAATAACTATCTGTTAAGGATCTCTTTGTATACCACGTTGTCAGTTCAGCACTCCGGTTGTAATATGACGAAGTTGTGCACTGAGCTTACCTTTGAGAATGCAACGTATAGTTGTCCAGGAGAAAAGCAATGTTGCCTCAAATCAATGGCAACCTTTTGTAGGGTCTGTCCCTGAGACTTATTACTTGTCATCGCGAAGCAGAGCGTTACTGGAATTTTGAAGCATTTGAATTGAATTGGGAGATCAGAGGGTATAACAGTGATGTGAGAAATACATTCAGAGTTGGCGCTCTGCTGTTTTTTTGTGTAGCTGCCTTCACACAGCTTCCCCGCTGCTTTATAAACGAACGCCATATAAGGCCGTCGTTTCTCCTTGCTTCGCGGTTCTGTACTGTTTTATTGTTCGTTTATTACGATTGCTATAGTTATTGTGTAGCTATTTGAGACTTACTTTACTGTTCAGGTACCCATTTCATTTATTTAATCCGCGGCTTGTACGCTATTTTTTGTTTGTTTATTACGATTATAGATATTTATTGATTCCCTTCTTTAGCTGACTGCCTGCTCATATAAGGCGCTCCGCTGGTTTTTTGTGAAGCAGCCTTTACACAGCTTCTCCGCTGTTTTATAAATGAACGACATATAAGGCCATCGTTTTTCCTTGCTTCGCCAAGGAAGCTGCCTTTTTATTTAATCCACGGGTTCTCCGCTGTTTTATTGTTCGTTTATTACGATTGTTATAGTTCTCTTTATATAGCACGTTGTCAGTTCAGCACTCCGGTTGTAATATGACAAAGCTGCGCGAGCTCACTCTTGAGAATGCAACGTATAGTTGTCCAGGAGAAAAGCAATCTTGCCTGAAATCAATGGCAACCTTTTGTAGGGTCTGTCCCTGAGACTTATTACTTGTCATCGTGCAGCAGAGCCTTACTGGAAAGTGGAGGCATCTGAATTGAAATGGGAAATCAGAGGGTATAACGGGGATGCGAGGAATACATTGAGTGTGGAGAAACTCTAGAGACAGCGTGTGTATTAACTTCTGGATTTTTCTGTGAGTATTTGGTGACAGCGTGACGAAGTTGCTTCCGCAAGACCGCGTTAGCTGTGGAGCTCAGCTCGGAGCATATTCTTTTCCTACCTTGTCAATTGTGTAATGCGTTTTTTGAACAGGTTTGATGCATGGAAGTGATCACTCGTACTGCGTTCAGTCAGTTCACGTGAGCTGCTCTCTTGTGTGATGTTGCGATGTCCATGGCTTTATTTAATGTTAGCTAAGATCCGGCACTTAAAAGTTTCTCGCTACAGCAATTTTAACTCCGTTACAAAGTGATCCAAAGTCTCATTTATACCTCGTGTCTTCTCATTAAACTTGTATCTCACGAATAAAGTATTCGACGAAGACATGACAAACGGCAGTGGGAGCGTGTCCATAAACTTAATTTAAACTTACGGTTTACACCGTGCTTTGTTTCCGCAGTAGCTGCACTTATGAATAAGCTTGTATGCATTTTTCTTCAGCGCTCTTTGGGAGCTCTTCCTTCTTTTCTACGTACTGCGTTCACAGTCAGTTCACGTGATTATGTGGGAGGCGTTATGATTTGACACGCAGCTCCACCCCCCACGGCCATCGAGCTAAAGTCCATTACAGTATATGGAGAAAAATAGGTTTCAGTTATGAATATTACGCGTAGAATTTCAAAATGAAACCTGCCCAACTTTTGTAAGTAAGCTGTAAGGAATGAGCCTGCCAAATTTCGGCCTTCTACCTACACGGGAAGTTGGAGAATTAGTGATGAGTGAGTGAGTGAGTCAGTGAGTGAGTCATTGAGGGCTTTGCCTTTTATTAGCATAGATTAGTTCTGTCTTTTAGTAATCCCTACTAATGTTACAATTAAGTGTTTTGTCCTTCCCTTCTTGTGTGTGTACTTCTGCATTGATAATTAGGCATGAATAATAACTCTATTTTTAAGGGAGTATGTGCCACTGCAGAAAACAAGTTGGAGAAAATGTCTATAAATTTCTTCCAAGCATTTTTCATGTTTCCATCTGTTTCAGATCTACCATGGTTTTGTTTGAGTGCTGTGTCCTCCAATGCTCGTTTTCGGATGTACGTGTTTTTAGGCTGGCAATTATGTATGAATAAAGAATTTATTTTTAAAGAAGCGTGTGCTCTCGTATTACATAATGACAGTTGGAGAGAACTGAAAGCCCTATATATTTCTTACAAAAATTTTTAATGGTTCCATCTGTTTCTGATCTGCTGTCATTTTGTATTTATAGAGGATAAATGTTTTGCCATCCATAGTACAGTGTTTCAAATGAAAGCTGGAAATAGGTATAGCCACAATATTTGATTGAAACACTCATTGAAACTGCCAACCATTTCATATTAATGGAAGAACTTTTTTAGATCACTTATGAGATGACCTGATTTGTCCTCTTGGTAACAGACTATCCCTTTAGAGCCTCCATTAATTATATCGTAATTTCTTCTATCAAGCATCCAAAGGTGTTGCTTTTGTTGTGGATGTATGCCCTGTCACCCAAATTCATGTGCTACCAATAAGACCACAGTAAAAAATATGGAGAAAGTCAGGTGACTCCTGAGTCATATTTTTTGATATGGTGTCAGAGCAAGTTAGATTGCATTTGAGCTACATCAAATAAAGATGCTGTTCAGCTCTACTTCTTTTATGGAACATTCGCACTCAAAATCTCTCACATTGTCAAACTGACACCAGTCCATATGACATTGAGTATACATATTGTCGATGGAACAGATATCTTCAGTCATGGAGGAAGTAAGCAAGCTCCACACAGATGGTGCCACAGCTAGGAAACAAGCCAGGGTCCCAGTGCAGTCAGGCAGCAGCATGGCTCACTGCTCCTTTGTTGCCTGTTTTTTAAAATCTTCATTCAGCAGAACACACATATGGTAAGAGGCCTAACAGAGCCACTAAAAGATTGATGAAGGAATATTCAATATTTTAAAAGACATGTACACTAAATGTACAACTTCATTCTACTTACTGCTTAAATTCAGCGAGGGATGGGAAGTACATATGTGAGTGAACCACTGCAAAAATTTCATTTGCATTTTTCTTATCATTAGTTGCTTAAGGTCAACATTATCAACTTTATTTTTTCACCCATGGTACATAGTTACATTCATATAAAACACAATGGTGTCTTTAATTAGTATTACCTGTCAAACTCAAACACAATAAGGAGAGTAGCATGTTGAGGAGTCTATTTTCATACACGCATCCATCCATCCATCTGTACATACTTTTTTTGGGGGTTGCAGCCTCTCCTTACAGGACTGGACACAAACACTTTGAACAGAGTGCCAGGCGATCATTGGGCACACATTCACACACACCTACATGGAGACAGTGTAGAGTGGCCAGCTGCTGCATGACTTTGAGAATTTGGAAGGAGTACCCAAAGAAGCCCGGGTCATGAAAGGTTAAAGCCTATCCTGGCTATAGAAAGTGCAAGACAGGAACAGTCTCTGGGTGGGACACCAGTCCGTCATGAAGCTCATGCATGCACAAATCCACAGTGATACTGGGATGGTCTAGCGTTAGGAATAAGCCTAGCACTCACATCTGTAAGGCTGAAAGACATTGAGAAGACCTACATGAACAAAGTGAGAACATGTAAACTCAACACTGACAAACACATGGAAGGAATATGCATCCTGAACTCTGGAGCTGTGAAGCAGCAGTTCTAACCATTGTGCCACCTGTTTTCACAATCTTCACTAAAAAATTCTTTTAGTAAACACTGTTATAAATGTCCTTGTTGAGGCAGATGTCACCTTTTCGGATCTCAATGTGAAGCAAAAAACGCCAGTGGTTTATAATTAAGTTTATTTTAAAGTTACAGTCACAGTGATCTAATTGTGATACTAATGGCACTAAGGAATACTGATTTTGCAGCACCTACTTTTCATTCGGCTGTGTGGCATTAATACAAAGCTCTGAAAGGTAGAGATGAAATTACTTCAGTGAGAAAAAGGTGACTGTAAAGTAATGTAAGCTGTGTTAAGTAAGGTTTACAAAATGTTAGTGAGTGAAACACCACATTATTAGTTCGGCTTGCTGCTACCTCCATTCTTTACTCCTTGTTAGTATTATTAACATAACATAAAATAATCAGGCCGTCACAAAGTCCCCTCACACACACAGCCACACTAACACTTGGCCAAGTTTAAATAAGTAATATGGATGAGTGAATGAAGGTGCCCTGTGATGACCTGCCTGCCCATCCAGTGTAGTGTCTTACGTTGTGCCAACTAGTAATTTGGGCTGTTTTAACACATGGGTATGCCAGGCAGTTGCCCAGGGGCCCCACAAGCATAGGGGTGCCATGATAATCTATGTATGTTGTGACTTGCTGAGTGGTTGTGTAGACAGAGCTCCAGTGCACTGCTTTGCCTGGCCTATAATGTTGTCAAACCTGCCCTGCTAATGATAACCTCCACAATGCTAGAAAGATACATTCTGCCGCACTTTAAAATAATTACATTAGATAAACTTCCTTAATCCCATAGGGAAATTCAAAAGCATACAGCAGCAAAAACATAAAAAACAAGAATACAGACTCACAGGACAGATAATATCAATCAATCGATCAATCAATCAAATAATAAATAAATAAAATTAAAAAATAAACTTAATGATTACTTTGGGTGGAAGCAATGATTTGCCTGATACCACTCCCAGAGGTGCTTCTTAGCACGCCATGGTGGATTTAGCCTCTGGCTAAAAATGCATCCAACTTTTAACATCATTCTCTTTTCCACAACAGCCTCCAGTGTGTCCAGGGTTTGCCCTGTGATGAAGCAGACTTTCCTGTGGACTGGTAGAACATTTCCAGCAGCTTGCTGCACACATCAACAGACCTGAATCTTCTTAGCAAATAACTGACAGGTCACTTGATCATGAGGTCCAGTGGGTATTATAGTTAATGTGATTTAAGGTGCCCACCAACACTGCACTCACAGACCGTTAAGAACACTCTGGCTGCAGACCGTCAGTGACAGACCCCTCTCTGACTACTCCTTCCACAGGATGCTGTGACGTCATTTAGGGGCCTGTGGCTGGAGGTGTGAAGTGGATAGTCTTGGCACAGGGTAATGTGTACGTATAAAGACAGATATAAATACCAAGAATAAATAAATATCTGTGACTGAATGTAAAAGTATATAAGTTTAATATGTCACTGTGCTCTTACAAAAATATTTTATAAATCCACTTTTCTTTCAACTCACATGAACAGCTAACAGAAGGCCAGATTTAACACACAGGACTTCACCATATAAGAACTGCTAGGCAAGCATTAGAAGACAAGACAGCATGAAACTGTATCCTCTGTGCCTTGTTTGGGAATGGCATGATTCACTGAAGTGGGGGCATGCACATGAAGGAAGAGTACAAAGCCTTGGAACATTGCCTGGCATACCTTTGAAGCCGACGAACGGATGGAACATAACGTTATCTAATCCGGAAAATCCTCCCAACGCAGCAACGAAAATGGCAGACTCTATACATCGGGCTCCCACTCCCGAAGGTCTTGTCATGGCTTCCTCGTCTGTTATGCCACGTAAACTGTCATTAAAGAAAGCTATTTCTCCTATGTGATTTCTTACTAACTATCACTAAGGAAGGGGTTTCGTCTTTTTATACTATATCTACATAGTTTCGGGTTATGTAACACGCCGCAATTACAAAAGAACTTATTCCAACAAGGGAGATAGTGCCCCCTGCTGAATACACTAAATTACAGATAATAAGCCTAATATCATAAACTAGCAAAATACCCGCGCTTTGCAGCGGAGAAGTAGTGTGTTAAAGAAGTAATGAAAAAGAAAAGGAAACATTTTAAAAATAACATAACATGATTGACAATGCAATTGTTTTGTCACTGTTATGAGTGTTGCTGTCATATATATACACACATACACACACATATAAACATATATATACACATACATATATACATATATATATATATATATACATATACATCCACATATATACATATCTACATATATACACACACACATATATACAGTATATACACACACATACATATACATACATACACACACACATACATGCATATATATATATATTTACACACATACATACATATACATATATATATACACACACACACACACACATATATACATATATACACATATACATATACATATCTACATATACAGTGGGATGCAAAAGTTTGGGCAACCTTGTTAATTGTAAGTTTCCCTCCTCCTTTAATTTTCTCTGAAGAGTAGCAACATGGGGTTCACAAAACAACTCTCAAATGACCTGAAGACAAAGATTGTTCACCATCATGGTTTAGGGGAAGGATACAGAAAGCTGTCCCAGAGATTTAAGCTGTCTGTTTCCACAGTTAGGAACATATTGAGGAAATGGAAGACCACAGGCTCAGTTCAAGTTAAGGCTCGAAGTGGCAGACCAAGAAAGATTTCGACAGAAGCGACAAATGGTGAGAACAGTCAGAGTCAACCCACAGACCAGCACCAAAGACCTACAACATCATCTTGCAGCAGATGGAGTCACTGTGCATCATTCAACCATTCGGCGCACTTTACACAAGGAGATGCTGTATGCGAGAGTGATGCAGAGGAAGCCTTTTCTCTGCCCACAGCACAAACAGAGCCGCTTGAGGTATGCTCAAGCACATTTGGACAAGCCAGCTTCATTTTGAAATAAGGTGCTGTGGACTGATGAAACTAAAATTGAGTTATTTGGGCATAACAAGGAGCGTTATGCATGGAGGAAAAAGAACACAGCATTCCAAGAAAAACACCTGCTACCTACAGTAAAATATGGTGGTGGTTCCATCATGCTGTGGGGCTGTGTGGCCAGTGCAGGGACTGGGAATCTTGTCAAAGTTGAGGGACGCATGGATTCCACTCAGTATCAGCAGATTCTGGAGACCAATGTCCAGGAATCAGTGACAAAGCTGAAGCTGCACCGGGGCTGGATCTTTCAACAAGACAACGACCCGAAACACTGCTCAAAATCCACTAAGGCATTCATGCAGAGGAACAAGTACAACGTTCTGGAATGGCCATCTCAGTCCCCAGACCTGAATATAATTGAAAATCTGTGGTGTGAGTTAAAGAGAGCTGTCCATGCTCGGAAGCCATCAAACCTGAATGAACTAGAGATGTTTTGTAAAGAGGAATGGTCCAAAATACCTTCAACCACAATCCAGACTCTCATTGGAACCTAAAGGAAGCATTTAGAGGCTGTAATTTCTGCAAAAGGCGGATCTACTAAATATTGATTTCATTTCTTTTTTGTGGTGCCCAAATTTATGCACCTGCCTGATTTTGTTTGAACAATTATTGCACACTTTCTGTAAATCCAATAAACTTCATTTCACTTCTCAAATATCACTGTGTGTGTCTCCTATATGATATATTTAACTGACATTTTTTATCGTAACAACCAATGATTTATACAGGAAAATAATGTCTATTAACAAGGTTGCCCAAACTTTTGCATCTCACTGTATATATACACATATATATATATATATATACAAATCTACATATATATATATATATATCTATACTAATAAAAGGCAAAGCCCTCACTGACTCACTGACTGACTGACTGACTCACTCACTGACTCATCACTAATTCTCCAACTTCCCGTGTGGGTGTAAGGCTGAAATTTGGCAGGCTCATTCCTTACAGCTTACTTACAAAAGTTGGGCAGGTTTCATTTCGAAATTCTACGCGTAATGGTCATAACTGGAAGCTATTTTTCTCCATATACTGTAATGGAGTTAAGCTGGGTGGCCGTGGGGGGCGGAGTTTCGTGTGACATCATCACATCTCCCACGTAATCACGTGAACTGACTATCAACGCAGTACGTAGAAAACCAGGAAGAGCTCAAAAAAGCGCTGAAGAAAACATGCATTATATAATTGAGAAGGCAGTGAAACAATAAGAAGCGAGCGACTGACATGTACAACCATATTCATGAGTGCTGCTACTTCGTAAACAAAGCACGGTGTAAACCTAAAGTTTAAATTAAGTTCATAGACAGGCTGCCGCTGGCATTTGTAATTTAGTGCCTGCCCATATAAGGCCGTCCATCAGCGGCAATCCAATAGAAACACTGCCGCTAAATATTCACAGGTGAAGGACTGTGCTTATGCAGAGGAAGATGAGATGGTCAGGGTGGTGTTTGGCACAAACTCAGCGAAACTGCGAGAGAAACTTTTAAGTGCCGGGTCTTAGCGAACATTAAATACAGCCATGGACATCGCACGAGATGGCACCAGCACAGCTGGGAAACTTCGATGCATGAACACCAAGCGGCTCACGTAAACTGACGCAGTGCACAGACAAAAAGCAACAGTTCCAAAGAGTGCTGAACAACAACCGAATTACACAATTGATAAGGCAGCAAAAAAATATGAAGCGTCTGATACATACAAGCATATTCATAAGTGCAGCACTGCGGAAACAAAGCACACGGTGGAAAAAGTCAATGTCCCGCTAAAGGAAGACAGTGTAAAAAAAAACCCGTGCATGCAGTGTGTCACATCTCAGATAAAGAGGAAGACAAGCTGTTTATTGATGCAGTAAGAAACGATTCGATGAATGAAACCTGTTATCTTTACAACGATTGACAAACACAGAATGTAACTTGAACACAACACATCCTACAAATACGAACCTGATTGAAAGAAATAATGATAATCAAATCCTTGATGACAGCAACACTCAATAACACTCACAAAACAATTACTGTATATTGACAATCATGTTACGTTATTTTTAAAATGTTCCCTTTTCTTTTTCATAACTTCTTTAACACACTACTTCTCCGCTGCGAGATGCGGATATATATATATATATATATATACCCTGATCTACATACTCTCAAATGGACAAGTCACACGCCGTGGCGCAATTGTAGAGGCTTCGCCTCTAGCGCTGACGTCTGAGGTTCGATTCCCGAGAGGGGAAGTATGTACACATGCTTCATGATTCATTTTACCCTCGCATCCCCTTGGTTTGAGACGTATAAAAAAATATGTGGTTAACGCAGAATTATGTTACTTTTTTTAAAAATGTTTCCTTTTCTTAGCACAAGCACAGCTGAGAAGCTTTGATGCATGTACTCCATAACGCGTTAAAAAAAATAACGCATTTAATCACACTTTCAAATCCAAGCAAAGGGGAACTTTTGTCAATGCATGATTTCCTGGTACATCGATTACATTGATACACACATCAGAGCTACAAAAATGTTAGAGTCGGAATAAAGCGCGTTCCTACGACTGATCGGAGAAACATTTCATTTCAAGAGACTACCCGACCGAAGCCTTGATAAAAGCATGGTTTTGTGCACACTGAAAAGCAAGCAAAATTAGATGCATTACAGAAAGCGGACTTTGTGGCTCTTACTGGGGATCATTGGACTTCCGTGACCGTTAGTAATTCTAATTATATCTAATTACAAAATATTCAATGATCACACTGTTTTAGCCTAATGTACAAAATAATTTTGGCTAAGGTTACTCAGAGTTTAAAGATTAAGTTGGTCAAATTACCTTTTATGTTTCTGACTTATTTTTTTAAGAAGAAAAACTGCACTTTATGTTGAAATTTTGGTTATTATTATTTAAAGACAATACCATTCTGAAAATGTACTTAAAGTACTTAAACTACCACTTTATTTTTAAGTCTGCCCAATTTTAACCAGGGATGATATTTTTGTTTCTGTTTTGAATTCAAATGCAGTTTAAAAGCATTTTTTTTTTCAGAAATTAAAAGAGCTTGAGTTTACAATATTCATGTCCATGTCTATTATTTGATTCTGTCGCCCACTAAAACCCTTTTAAATTAAAAAAACACATTTGCGATTTGGGGCAAATTTACGTGTGCGATTACATACGATTAATCAAGATTAATTATTACACAGCCTCTAATTAATTGGATTAATTTTTTTAATCGAGTCCCACCCCTAATATATATATGTAGAT
>JANRMT010047347.1:0-12090 GCA_026402145.1 Polypterus bichir lapradei
AAAAAAAATGCATTTAAACTGCATTTCAATTCAAAACAGAAACAAAAATATCATCCCTGGCTAAAATTGGGCAGACTTAAAAATAAAGTGGTATTCTAAGTACTTTAAGTACATGTTCCGAATGGTATTGTCTTTAAATAATAAGAAAAATTTCAATATAAAGTACAGTTTTTCTTCTTAAAAAAGTAAGGCAGAAACATAAAAGGTAACTTGACCAGCTTCACCTTTAAACTCTGAGTAACCTTAGCCAAAATTATTTTGTACATTAGGCTAAAACAGTGTGATCATTGAACATTTTGTAATTAGATGTAATTAGAATTACTAACGGTCACGGAAGTCCAATGATCCCCAGTAAGAGCCACAGTCCGATTTCTGTAATTTATCTAAATTTGCTTGCTTTTCAGTGTCATACAGCTGTTGAATTTTACTTGAAATAGTCTCTCGGCACGGTAGTTGGAAAGTTGGATCACCTGACGCCAGCTGTAGCACATTTTCTAACCCCCTATCTTCCACCACTGTTAGTGGTGTACAGTCCAAAGCAATCCATTTTGCGAGAGAATTTGTAAGTTTGACCGATGTTGACTTACTAATTTTGGTCCTGAAGCCAGTCATTTCATCAGGTTTGGGCTGCCGACACCTTTTGTTGGTACTCGAACTCGCACTGCTAGTGCTAACAGCATACACAGTTTCTGTGCTCGCTGTACCATGTTTTGCATTTAGATGGTACCGTAAGGTTGAAATGCCTCGGTGGTATGCAAACTCCTTTTTGCACAGTTTGCACAAAACCACACTTTTATCAAGGCTTCCGTCGGGTAGTCTTTTGAAATGAAATTTGCCTCTGATCAGTCCTAGCAATGCGCTTTCTTCAGACTCTTCCATTTTTGTAGCTCTGATGTGTGCATCAATTTAATCGATGTACCAGGAAGTCATGCATTGACAAAAGTTCCCCTTTGCTTGGAATGCAAAGTGTGATTAAATACATTATTTTTTTAACGCGTTATGGAGCATATGCATCGAAGCTTCTCAGCTGTGCTTATGCTAAGAAAAGGAAACATTTTAAAAATAACGTAACATGAGTGTCAATGTAACCTTTTGTAGGGTCTGTCCCTGAGACTTATTAATTGTCATCGCAAAGCAGAGCCTTACTGGAAATTGGAGGCATTTGAATTGAAATGGGAGATCAGAGACTATAACGGGTAATGCGAAGAATACAAACTCTCTCCCCTGAGCAACTGCCAGTAAAAATAGTTGCCTCAATTAGGTTCTTTTGCAGACACGTGACCTGAAGTCTAGTGCCGTTACAAAGTCTCGGTGGCTGTAAGGTTTTCAGTAATATTAGTGGTGTCCCAACCCTCAAAATTAGATTATGCTCAGTAGTGCCTGGAGGATTCAGAGTGTGGAGAAACCCTAGAGACAGCGTGTGTATTAATTTGTGGATTTTTCTGTGAGTATTTGGTGGCAGCGTCACAAAGTTGCTTCCACAAGACTGCGTTAGCTGCGGAGCTCAGCTCAGAGCGAAATGAAGTGAATGAAATGAGGTGAATGGGAGGGGAGATGATGACGTCAATACCCCCCACAAACACAGTCTCTCGGAATTTGCATAAGCACAGCAATTTTAACTTAGTTACAAAGTGATCAAAACTCTCGTTTATACCCTGCGTCCTCTCATTAAACTTGTATCCCGCGAATATCGTATTAGTAGTGGGCATGACAAACGGCAGCAGCAGCCTGTCTATGAACTTAATTTAAACTATAGGTTTACACTGTGCTTTGTTTCCGAAGTAGCTGCACTCGTGAATATGCTTGTATGCGTCACTGTGCATAACAAACTCCAGCGGCAGCCTGTCTATAAACTTAATTTAAAATTACGGTTTACACCGTGCTTTGTTTCCGCAGTAGCTGCACTTATGAATATGCTTGTATGCGTCACTCGCTTGCTTCTTATTTTTTCGCTGCCTTCTCAATTGTATAATGCACGTTTTCTTCAGCGCTCTTTTTAGCTCCTCCTTGTTTTCTACATACTGCGTTCACAGTCAGTTCACGTGATTACGTGGGAGGCGTGATGACGCGACACACAACTCCGCCTCTCACGGCAGTCTATTACAGTATATGGACAAAAAATAGGTTCAAGTTATGACCATTACGTGTAGAATTTCGAAATGAAACTTGCCCAACTTTTGTAAGTAAGCTGTAAGGAATGAGCCTGCCAAATTTCAGCCTTCTACCTACATGGGAAGTTGGAGAATTAGTGATGAGTGAGTGAGTCAGTCAGTGAGTGAGTGAGTAAGTCAGTGAGGGCTTTGTCTTTTATTAGTATAGATAAGTGCCTGCCTGGCATGGGCTCCAGTATTTAATAGAGTTGTACAATATTACTGCAGCATTAAACAGGACGCCTATTCAAATACAATAAAAATAAAAATCGATCATCTTTTATGGTGTCAGGATTTCAACTTGAATCTCTAGTCAATCGCATTTTTCTAAATAGTAGATCACAGTTTTTCACGCTTTGGTTTATGCTGTAGAATATTTGATGTGAATGGTTAAAATATTCAAAGTACAGCTCGATTGATTTTGTTTTGTTTGAGCCAATAGATCATATAATGTACCCCATCTCTGACAATATATTAATCATCCTCCTCTTGAAATGCTTGATATTTTCATAACACTTAATCTCAATAATTTAAAGCGAAGGGAGTATAATAGTACTGATTGTCTCTATTTCTTTACATTCTGCTGTTTGTGCTCTCACCATTCAACACCCCGGGCGTTTTCTTGAGTACACATGGATTTAATTACAGGGCTGGACTGCTAGAAATAATCAAGTGACGAAAAAAAAAAAAAAGCAATCTGTCGCCTTGGATTTTAAGCATAAATAAGACAAATCTCTGCTGCACGCTGAAGATGCATAAGTGACACACAAATCACATGTGGTAAATATATTATTCATCTTCACAGATGGCTTTCATCATGCTTGGCTTAAGCGAGACAAATAGCTCTGGACCACCTCTAAGCCAAGCTTTGGCCCATGCTGACCTCATTGACTCTCATTACCAGGTTTACCACCTTGAAATATGAGATGTAGATGATGTTTGGTTTGACTGGAGATGCAGATTTAACGTCCCCTGCATGATTAAAAAGTTCTCTCTCTTTTAAATATTATAAATGCTCCTTTCATTTCTCATTAAATCATATTTACACTGATCTCTTTTAGAAATTGAACGTTATACTGAAGGTCTTGTTACCAGTCCTGAGCATAACAAAGTGTTTAAAGTCTGCATGGATTCTGAACCACAAAAAAAGAAGGTAAGATGTTTCTGACTGAAATGCATCCATATATACATCCCTGACTGCATCCATTCATTTGCAAACTTGCTTTTAGCCAATTCAAGGTTTCAGGCAGACTACATCCACACAAATAAAAATGCAATCCATTTTCTAAAATGACTTTTTCCATTATAGTATCTCCCGAGCATTCAGCTTTGCTTGCTCTGAGACTGGAAGGGAAGGCATCGACAGCTTCTTAAGTAACAGCTGAGGTCACTCCTGCCATGGTTCCTATGGACATCCTTTATTTGATGGAACGGAGGGAGCACTCACATATGAACAGCTCAGTTCATTATGGCAGATACAAGCCATTAATCCAAGAAGCTGTGTTTATAGACAGTAGACTAAGATCATTTACTTTTTACAACAGGCAAAATAAACAGAATAGAAAAGTCCGTCTCACACTATATGTCTTGCTTGTATATAAACTACCTTGTATGTATAATACATTGTCACAAACTCGACATAGCAAGGTTTGGGGCAGCCACCCATATATTATTTCCTGGCTGCAAAATTGAATAAAGTGATAGCACTGATGTGCACAAATTGGAGTCCAAAACAGAACTTAGGGGATAGGGGAAAGGTGGCGGCTATTAAAGGCCAGTATAGGAAGTGACCTCAAAGGGGCCAGAACCAGAAGGGTCTTCATCCATTGGCTTGGGCAAGGAAATGATGCCAAAGGGGTCCAAACCAGAATTGATGACATCAAGGCCAGGCAGAATTTCCCGTGAACAGTCTTCAAAAAAGCAAGTGCACACTGTCACATCCTGGTCTGGCTTGGAATTACCCTCATTCAAGCCCTTTAGCTGCCTCCCATGCACACGTGTGTGACAACATTTACAGAAAAAGTTAAATATTTTAAGGACGCCATTTAATTCCAGAGTTTTCTTCTTGAATACAGTAGGCTCAGAGAGTCTTATAAGAAAATTTCCCTTACAATGTCACACTAGGATCCCCCCAGAGCCACAGTGGCTACATGTTTTCATTTTAGCCACTTACTTAATTAGTAGCCAGTTTCTGCCGCACAATTAACATACTTATTTTGCTTTAATGATAACTGACTTGTTTATTTCATTTTTTTCTAAAACAGCAGCAAAAGAAATAAAAAGATGCAGAGCAAGCCAAGAGATGAGCGGCTAACTCAGAGCTTCAGACAGACCTGGAAGGCCACCATTTTCACTTCAATTAATTTCCTATTTAGCTGTTAATGAAAACCAATATTTAATTCTATGGCTTGTTAGAGTTCTCATTCTGCTACACCAGTCATTTCCAAAAGAATTTCTTCTTTCTGAGATCGCCATCCAAATGCTTTGGAGATCAATATTTCTCAGGCCATTATCATTATTATTATTCTTTTTTTTTTTTTTTCAAATATTTTCTGGGACATATAGTGTTTGAAAAACACAGGTGCAAAAGGGATCACAGTGTGGCTGGTCATCTGTTGTTTCACTTTGCAACTCATTATTGTTTGACTGCTTGTTTAAGAAGAAATTAAACCATTAAAAAGCAAATCCATTAAAATCAATGCAACATATATTAATACTGTATGTTCAATTAGCTTTAGTAATTGGTTACTAATGAAAAAAGTGTCTGGAATGAAAACCGGCGGCCACTGGGGCTATCCAGGAGCTGAATTTGACCCCCTGCTTTAGGGTGTATCATGCTAGAAAGGCAAGGTGCCTTTCTTAAGTTAAAGTTCAAGATTTTTTTATTTCGGATTCTTACAATCCTCTGATGTTTTCTGAGGTAAAAGACTTACTTCAGCCCTTGTACATAACGCACCATCTTTCACCCATCCCACAGTTTTTAGTAGGCACTGATTCTCGTATTAATCTGTGCATCGTTATGGGAGAAGACTCACTCTGTTCTGCCACCACAATGCCTCATCAATGAACCAGTGGCCTTTTGTTCCTCCTTTAGAAGTCCTGTGAAAGTTCAACAGAGTAGCTGACTCCTGTCACATGACATCCCTCTTCAGCAAATGTTATCTGTTGGCAGTGTTATGTGGGAGTTCCTCTCTTTATGTGCTTATTGGCTTCTTTTGCACCCACTCCATCTTTTCCAGCCAGTTTGTGAGGATAGAGGAGAGTAATATAGAGGGAGGTTCTTCTTAGCATGAAATTTGCTAGTTTACATATTTTAGTGACTCCTTCCAGGCATATACCCTCTTTTTCTTTCTGAGTATTCTCTTAAATTAAAATTAATGCACCAGCAGAATCTTTCACAAGATAAGAATCAACCCTCACTTTAAAAACAACAGACCAGTTGGTTGGATTGCAAAGCTATAAAAAAGTCTAAATTAGCATAAGCCAACGTAATTTAGAATGTTCATAAGAAATGCAATGATTTACTTCTTGAGGTAGAAATGCATAATAAACAAGAATAGTTGCATCAGATATTTGAAATATTAAAATGTGTGCCTCAATTTAAATGTTTAAAGTTTTAATATTCTTAATTGTAATAGAAATGTGTCATTTCTCACCCTTTGACAGAGGTCCATATTGTGGTAGAAATCAACATCTTAATTAAAGAAAGAAACTCATCCTGTAACATGACAAGTCTGATAAAACCTTTTAGTCAGTAGTCAGACAGGTGAAAAGCTTGTCCATATGCATGGTTTATTTCACCTGCAGCACCAGCTGAGGAGGAAGCATTCTTACAACAGTCTGTTACAGCATGATGAGAATGGTCACATATTAAAGGTGCGGGACTATTTTATAAGCATCTGAATTTACATAACAGTGTCAATCACTGTATATTTTCACTCTGGTTGGTTTTACGACAGTGAATTCAGAGAAAAAAAGCCTAACAGACAACATAATTGATGGTCTAGCACACACACATACAGGTTACATGAGCAGCTTGACAGAGAGGTAAACTGAGAGAAGGGTAATAAAGCCAAGTAGAGCTAAAAGCCTTCCTGAACAGATGAGTTTTGGGTTGTTTTTTAAAAGAATTCATGGAGTCAGCTGATCTGATTAATTTTGGTAGGTCATTCCAGAGTCTGTGCGCTATACAGCTGAAGACCCTGTCACCCATGGAGTGTAGAATAGTGTGGGGCACAACAAGATTGCCAGAATCAGAGGACCTTAGTGGGCGGGCAGGCACATAGTGATGGAGAAGGTCACTGATGTAGTTTGGCGTGAGGTTATTTAAGGCTTTGTAGGTTTTAGTAGGATTTTATATTCAATTCTGTAAGACACAGGGAGCCAGTGAAGACGGAGCAGGATGGGTGTGATGTGCTCGCTGCTGCTGGTTCAAGTAAGGACTCTTGCAGCTGAGTTTTGAATAAGCTAGAGCTGTGATATAAGATTAGAAGGGGCACCTGCCAGTAGGGAATTACAATAATCAATGTGGGATGTGATAAAAGCATGGGCAAGTTAATCAGCATTAGAAAAGGAGAGGAAGGAGCGAACACGTGCTATGTCACGGAGGTGAAACTAAGAAAGTTTCTTAATGTGATTTATGTGGACGGAATAAGGGAGGGAGGAATCAAAAATGACACCAAGATTCTTTACAGTAGAGGCAGGTCTGATGAGATCACCGCCAACATGGACTGGGAAGGAACTCATTTTATTAAGTTGTATTTTGGTCCCAATTTGCAGGAGTTCAGTTTTGTTGCAATTTAATTTTAAACAGTTCTGCTCCATCCACATTTTAATTTCACTAAGGCAGGTTGTGAGCTGAGAGAGCTCTGATGAAGTTCCACTTTTAACATTGAAGTAGAGTTGAGTATCATCTGCATAAAAATGATAGCCCAGTCCATAGCTACGGATAATATGGCCAAGGGGAAGCATGTAAATACAGAAGAGAAGAGGGCCGAGGACAGAGCCCTGAGGAACTCCTTGTGTGACTGGCGCTGAGCTGGATCTGCTGTTGCCAAGACTAACAAACTCTTGCCTATCAGTCAGATAGGACTTGAACCACTGGAGGGCAGTGCCAGAGATACCCAGCATGTTCTCCATTCTGGACAGTAGAATGTCATGTCTGACAGTGTCAAATGCCGCACTGAGGTCTAACAGAATTAATATGCTGGTTTGTCTAGAGTCTGCTGCCATAAGCAAATCATTGGTTACTCGTAGCAGAGCAGTTTCACAGCTGTGCTGTGCTCTGAAACCAGATGGAAAGGGTTCAAGTTATTAGAGGTTAAGTAGTTGGTGAGTTAGGAGACTACAACACGCTCAAGAACTTTTGACAGGAAAGGTAAGTGGGAAATAGAAATTGGGAAATTGTTACGATTGTCAGTATCAAGACCAGACTTTTTTAAGATTGGGGTTACAGAAGCGATTTTAAAAGTAAGCAGTACGGAGCAAGTGTCAAGGGATGAGTTTTTTATAGTTGTAACAGTCAGGATTATGGCATGAAGGCAGGATTTAAGTAGTGTGCTGGGGATGGGTTCCAGTACACAAGTAGTCGGCCTCATTTTACAAAGCATGTCACTAACAAACGCAGATGTGACTGGTGAGAACTTAGAAAAGGAGCTGGATGGAGTGGGAAAACGGGGAGAGATATAAATAGATGATGTATTTATGTTAGTTGAATTATTTAGATCTTTAATTTTGTTATGGAAAAAGTGGAGAAATTCCTCACAGACTTTAGTAAAAGAGGTAGTTGGGCCAGATGCGGGTTCAAGTAGTTTATTAACTACAGAGAACAAAACCCTTGGGTCATCGTGGCCACTTTCTATTATTCTGCTATAGTGTTTGTTTTTGGCAGCAGTTAGTGCTTCTCTGTAATCTCTTTGGTGGTCAGAGAAAGCCTGGATGTGCACAGTGAGGCCAGTCTTACGTGACATTCTCTCAAGGCGTCAGCCAGCTGCTTCTATAGATCGCAATTCTGAGTTATACCAAGGAGCTGAACATTTAAAGGAAACCTCTTTTTGTTTTAAAGGAGCTGTTTTATCTAATGCTGAATGAAGGGCTATGTTATAGTGGTCAACAAGACTAACGAGTGTTGACAGAATAGGGGAAGACAATAAAAGATCAGAAATGGATCCAGAAAGGATAGAGGGACAGATATTTTTAAGGTTTCTGTAAGAAATTTGTCGTTTACAGGTAAGAGGAGGGAAAGGCAGTGAGACAGTGAAAAATATTGCTTTATGGTCAGAGAGTCCCAAGTCAGTGCTGTAAATATTGGCAACAGTTAGTCCAGAAATGCAGATCAGATCCAATATATGACCACCAGAGTGGGTAGGAAAATCAACATGTTGTGTCAAGTCAAAACAGTCCAGTAAGGATTGGAATTCATTTCTCAGTTTAGATTTAGTAATGTCAATATGGATGTTAAAATCACCGAAAAGGATAATTTTCTGAGAGTAAGAGCTTAGGTGGGTCAAAAGTTCAATCAGATCAGATAAGAAGGATGCATTGTATTTTGGGGGACAATAAAGAACAATGAGTGAGACAGGACCTGATTCCGTTATTAGTTTAAGAGCCAGGCACTCAAAAGACAATGGACAGTCAATTGGGATTCGTTTGATGTTTAAGTCTGCTCTGACAATTACTGCAAGCCCACCGCCTTGCCTTGAGCTGCGATGCTCTGAGTGGAAAGTGAAACCAGGTGGAGTCACCTCCGTGAGAAACGTAAATTCGTTTGTTTTTTGCCAAGTCTCTGTTAAACACAGAATATCAAGTTTGGTGTCAGTGATGAGTTCTGACAACACCAATGCTTTGCCATTAAGAGATCTCGAGTTAAACAGTGCAATATTAGTTAACGAGGCTTCTTTTTGCACAGAGCCGTGATCAGGCTTTATTTCCACATAATGTAAATTTGGCACACTGACACTTCTATTTCCAGGGCCATGAGAAGGATGGCTTATTCCTGAGCAAATGCTGCCGGTTGTCTTTTCATTCGCAGCCCGGCGGTGGCGGTGACCTGACCCGCGATGTACATATTTCAGGCACTGCAAAATACCAGCGCCTTTTAGGATGTTCCAGTCAGACCATTTGCTCTGGACAAACTGTTTAATAAGAAGGAGTTTGTCATGAGAGTATTTTAGCATGATACTGGGCAATACTTATCTGAATAGCAGTGGAGAAGCAGCACAGCACAGCGGAACCAGTAGGACAGGTGGGTGTAGTAGCATAGGTGAGCGGTGATAGTAAGCAGCAGAAAGCATAGCAGGAGGAGGTAGCAGGATTTGGAGGTTCCAATACACAGCCACAAACAGTAACGCTTGGTAGTTTCAGGGGTGATCACCCCGGAGTCATAAGCCAGGTTAGTATGAACATCAGATCAGTTCCCAGTCGTAGAATACTGTAAGATGAAACGGGAGCAGACCAGCATAGCGAATATAATCACGGAGACAGATCATCCCAAGGTCCTAGATCGCCAGGTACAAAGAAATGTTCATAGGTCTCATCCTGCGATCCACAGACTCAGCTGTTCCAAGTCAAAGTAGAGTCCATAAAATCTGTAAATATTAACCAAATCCATGCAATTCGAGTCAGCTGTATCCACGAACTATACATACAATAAAAGAAATAAAACAAGCGTAAGAAAGTGTAGAATTAAGGCGAATTTTGCGAAAAGCGTTGTTAACAGGGAGGAGCGGCAACAAAATGCATGTACCAGCATCTCCATATCCTTTGGGTTGAGCCACCACCCTTGAGATTCTGTGTAAACAACAACTGTCCAATTTTGTTGAATACATCTGATCTTTTAGTCATCTTTCAGTAAATTTTGTGTATTAGGTTTTTGTCTTTGTTGTTCACTTGACCTTTACCTGGTTTCCTGATATGCCTGAACAAGTTTCTGACATTTATTAACCCTTTAAGCTGTACCTGTAAGATGAATGCTATACTTTGTCAGACTTCTGCAGTCTTCTGCACTTCTGCAGAAGCGTGACTGCTGCATCTCGCATCTGTTGAGGGTTGCTTGTCCATCGCAAAGGCAACTACACATTCGCCGTAGCACAGAAACAACTACAGACCGCTGCTATGCGCAAAATGCCAGTTGCCAGATGGGTGATGCAGGCAACATTATAACTTGGCCACTAATGTGGCCCTGACCCTGTGAATATTTACTGTGTCTGTGTATAGTAGAATGGTAGATTCCGCTACAATAAATAAACTTGCTGTTCCTGTTTTGAATGGAATAAAGCTGGTTTTGCTAAAGTAATGAGACTCAGTCTCATCTTTGAGGTGCAAGACAATGACTCACATGTCACAATTTTAATATGGAAAGCATATCAAAACACTTTTTCCTAAATGACTATGTGACCCCTAAGTCTAATTTTTCTTCTACAATCAAGGGCTAGATCTCTAGTAAAGGATCAAAAATAACACCATATTCATAATCACTGACTTTGAAACACCCCAAATGCTTATGTTTGAAATGTATCATGTGTAACCTTCTGGGAGTGGAGAGGACTAGGACCACCAGTTAAGAATTTAATATCAAAAATATTATCATATCCATGATTTGCAACCGTGAAATAGAAAAAGCAACAATCCACATGCCTATATTACATATCCCTGTTTTTTTAAACATTTTATGAAAAGGAGTAACTTTGACCCCTTGCATCCCATTAGAGGGTGAAGCCCTGAGGTTGATTGATTTGGCATCTACAACTGCTGAAGACACCTGTTGGTTTACTCTTTATCACAAGGGTGTAATTTTCTGCACAAAATATTGTCAAAAATTGACCTAAACTGAGGGGTTCTTGGGTCTACAGGGCCAAAAATAGGGAAATGTTTTGCATAACTAGACATCAAGATGAGTTAAATGGTATAGTATGTGGAGGTTTTCTTGTACTAATGAGTCAGAAGGTGCCAGACAAAAAAAAATAACTATAGTGATTTCAAAGTGCTTGTAAGTATTTCATATGAACACAATAAGGCAAATCTCCATTGTACACTAAAAACTCAAAACAAACTCAGAAATTAGGAAATGGAATACCCATATAATCACGTTCTCATGCAGAGTTAATTTAGAGTCATCAATTAGCCCAACATGTTAGTCTTTACGATGCAGCAGGAAAATGAGATAACTGAGGAAACCCACATGGACGGGGCAATGACAAGGATTTGAATCCTTAGAACTCTCTGGTAATTGTGCTATCTTCTTCTTCTTCCATCCATCCATCCATCCATTTTCCAACCTGCTGAATCCGAACACAGGGTCATGGGGGTCTGCTGGAGCCAATCCCAGCCAACACAGGGCACAAGGCAGGAACCAATCCTGGGCAGGGTGCCAACCCACCGCAGGACACACACAAACACCAAGCACACACTAGGGCCAATTTAGAATCTCCAATCCACCTAACCTGCATGTCTTGGACTGTGGGAGGAAACCGGAGCGCCCGGAGGAAACTCTTCTTCTTCCTCAGCTCTTATTTTTATATGGGACCGCTATTTGTTTAATTAGACTTATAGAGACAATATAGGTTTTGCTGTGATTTTTAAAACCTTTCTGACTCCAATCCTCCCCAAATGTCCAGGCTTGGGACTGGCTCCAAAATGAAGGCCGGGTTCTCTGATGTATTTGTGCTATAACTTATCATTTTTTATAATTGGGTAATAGGGTGATCAGTCTCATATTTTGAGCTTACAGTTCAGTCTTGGATATGGTGTTTTAGGTTCAATTTAAAAAAAAACTGGTTTGCTACAAGCAGATGGTATGGTCTCCAGCCCTTGAATTTCTAATCATTGAACTATTTTTTTTACGATGAACAGATTGATAAACGGATGGAAATATATATATATATATATATATATACACTAATAAAAGGCAAAGCCCTCACTGACTCACTCATTCACTGACTGA
>JANRMT010047351.1:6912-20003 GCA_026402145.1 Polypterus bichir lapradei
ATATATATAGATAGATATGACAACAACACTCATATCAATGACAAAACAATTACATTAACAATCAAGTTACGTTATTTTTTAAATTTTTCCTTTTCTTTTTCATAACTTCTTTAACACAGTACTTCTCCGCTGCGAAGCGCGGGTATTCTGCTAGTATTCTATAAAGGTAATATTTTGTCTTTTTTGTCAGATATTTTTTCTTGTTCAGTTTCAAAGCAAATGACCAATTTAATTTCCTTTTCAGAGATAATACATTTTGTCTTGAACTTGAGGTCTCCAGTGCAGGTACTGTAAAGCTATAAGAGCATTTCACTGGGCGTTGAGCACTGAGTAGATGTGAATGGATAACATGGTAACTTTACAGTATCTTATTAGTTATACAGGGTTAATTAAAATAGCTAAGTAGTCAAGGCTATAGTGCTGTTCTGCTTTATAGATGTGAATATGCATAGTTTACTCTGACATCAGAATAAAGAAGCATGAAGCTAAGTTGAGAGGTTCAGGTGTTCACTGCAGTAGGCATGTGTCAGATTCTTACCAGCAAAATTTAACATCTGTCACATTCTAGTGAGTGAGTTGCAATAACTTGTTCGCTTTTACATTATCCTTTCATTGTGGTATTTATACTTAGAGCACACAAATTTTCATAACTGACCCAAACCCATGGAACAGAAGGCAAACAAGCACTACTACAAGCCTTATACTGTGAATACTCTATGTGCTCTAGATTATTTTACATTACAAAGTAGTGAGTATACATGGCAGGTTAGCAAAATACTAAACTAAAAAACTGTAACTCAGACCAGTAATGCAAAGAAACACATATATCATAACCTTCATTATTGGTGTGGCCACTACAAACATAAACAGCAAGGGTTGCATAACACAGAGAGCCACAGCAGCTCTGTGCTACTTATATAATACTGCCTTTCAGCCGAGCTTTTCAAACTGTTTCAAGTAGAGGAAGACACAAGCACCCTTACACAACAGCCCCCCCAACTGATGTTCATTCCTACACAGCAGCCATTGCTACCGGTCAGCCCAAAAATATAAAGGGCAAAAACAGAAAAGGGGCAGATCAACTGATGTTTGTATGTAATGCTTATTTTCTATATTTATTTTTAAAGTGCAAATAATTTATAGCATGAAAATCTCTGAAAATAAGGAATGCACTAAATATGAATAATGAAAAGAAAAAATAATTGAAATCTCCCACAAATCATAGAAATACAGATGAAATTACTAGCTAAGATTGGAGGATCATGCAATGCATTTTATAGTGATCAGTGCCACAAATTTGTTTAGAGGCTTAAACATCAACTTCTTTTTCACCCATGCCAAACAAAGAATACCAAAAAAATTAAAATCTGCACTCCCTGGAACCACCTTAAAGCTGAGAGACACTGCATTAGCCTGGCAGTGTGCAGGCAGGCTCCCTATAGGCAAATTTCACAAGCATTTATTTACTCCTCATCAGTGATTCACTATGTCTTGCGGAGCGAATAATTTCAACAACAAATCGGTATTTAAAGGCTGTGACTGGCATACAATCAGTCTGGAAAGGGTTCCCCATCTGCCTGTGGGTTTAGTAACTCAAATTCAAGTATGATCATTTGGAGCAAAGCAAGACTGGAATGTGTTTTCTACCCTTTGGCTAGGGCCAGTAAAAAATAATTTTAAGCATGATAAAATTAATATATATATCTTTCATTCTGTTCAGAATTTGGAAAGAGTACTTTATTAAAATATTTAAAAACAATTTATGAGCATTAAACAATCATTTATATGCATTTTCTGCCTTCTTCTTCTAACTATCAAACAGGTGCACGTTTAAGACCACACATTGAGAGACAGTGATTGAGAATGAGCTGTTTTAACAGCTTAGCTAAAATGAATGCCATAGTATAATGACTTTATAAATTCCTTTTCTGTCCCAATACCACATAAAGCTTTCAAAAACAATCATTCCAATTTACTTTTCCCTTCTCTGATACATATTTTCCTAGCCATGTTAACAAACTCCATTTTGTCTTGCATTTTCTATATGCCCCCATATCCCCAATCACAGGTCCTTTGACCAAGCAGCTGCAGCACATAATGCATATACTGTTGTGCTATTTAAACTCTGACCTCATGAAAATGTTACAGTTCAAAGCTGATCTCTTGCTAGATTGTGTAATCTATTGTAGTAAACTACCCACTCAAAATCTGATAAATTTCAGTATGTCAGCCTACCTGTTGCTCTTTAAAAATAAAGAATTGTGCAAAATGCAAATTGTTGTCTGCCTTATACAGTAAAGTAGGATATGACAAAGACTTTAACAGCTAACTGTACTTCTGTTCCTTTAAGAAAAACTACCATGCACTAAAATTTCATTTTAAAATTGAAAATATCTTTCCAGTAAATATGACGAAAGTGTAAAACCAATTAAAATAAACTGCAAGACAACAAGAATGGAGATCAACAGTACCTTTATTACATAGCCCATGTCGTTCACTCTGAATTTAGTATACTGTGTACAGTTCATCCAAAAAGAAGTCACTCAGTGTTACTTGAAACCACTACAACGACTTCAAGTACGGCAGTTTATGTTTTCTAATTAATATGAAAACACATTCAGAGAAACTATTAAATGACATGTTTTGTAGCCAAACTGATCATTAGAAATCAATTAGTACAGTGAGATATATTAAGGCAGAGTTAAGTATAATTAAAACACTTCATTTTTTTTAGCTGCATGCTTTTGTGACCAGCACAAATCTCACCAGGATTCCTTCACTGCCCTTTTCTCGTTTAGCATTCCAGCTGACACATTTCTAGGGTGTGCAGGCTGGCAGTCCTATTACTGAGCTACTTTTAATGCTTTAGATAAACAAATCTGAAAGACTATAGTACAGGCAAGCAAGTGTTCCATTAAATCCCTCCCTTTTAACCTTGCATATGGTGCAGATCAGTGTCACAATAAACTCATGCAGTTAAAAACCTGTTTTGTCTAAAACAAAAATGAGTTTGAATTACCATAAAAATCCCCACTCCCACCAAGCCTTTGATCTTACCTGTATTTCATGCCTGGCTGCCTTATGCTGCAGTCACTAGAGGAGGGCACACTCTGGACAGTGAGTTGACCCAGGCTACGTGCCACCATAGCTACAGCCCGAAACTTGCTCCTAGTACCCAGACTTGGACTACTGGCATTCTGCCGATTAAGTCTGTCTTCAGCACTGCGGCTCTTGAGGCTGTGGTCCGTGCATACAAAGGACACTTGCATCCTCCCCTCAAAATTCCACCAAACTAAGCAAAAATCAAACAAGGGAATAAAAAGTGATAGGCAGGCTTGCACTGCCTTTGATGGGTCCAAGGAAGCAGAACAGAATTCTCTCAAGGCTGCTAGTAGGAGCTACTCATCGATTGATAAAGAGATAACCAAAGAAAAGACCTTGGTTGTGGAAATACAACTCCATCCCCTGACATTCTACTAGGACTAAAGTTCAAGTTCAGAAAAAAGGCTTCCCACTTCTGGAGGACTGTCTTGTCGTGCAGCTGACATCTCTACTTTTGCTTCCTTTCCTCCAGTGCTTGCTGAGCAAAACTGCAGTTAAACCAGACTGCCTTGCGATGTTATAGAAATGTGAGGCAGGTTTACATGAACTGTGTGAGAGGAGACGCATTCCCTCCCCCCTCGTATTTCACAAAACAAGCTCTCTCTCGTTCGAGGAATATTCCCTTCCACTGAGCACTTAGTGCTATTTTCATGCTAATTGAAGCCGGCGGTGAATTTGAAATTGGCAGAAGGTGTCTGACTGGAGTCTGTCTCATTGGAAGGGGCGGGGTTGTGGGGGGGTTAATTTGGGTGGAATTGGTGGTTGTTGTCCATGACTGTGCCAAATTAGAAAAATGGATAAAGAAAAATAAATAAATGGACTAATGAAAATGCTATAAATGGAACCATACTATTTAAGTTAAAATGTGCTTTTTTAAATTGTGCACAATAGAAAAGCAGAGGGTAGGGGGTTGCACACTATAGCACTGCATGTTCTCAAAGGCCATCTCTTTTAAACAGAAATATAAAATCTGCTTGTATTACTACATGCAGTCTATTTATGTTCTTTCATTTTTTCAAGTCAAGGCCAACGGCATACAAAATGAGAAACACATTTATAAGTTGCATGAATTTACAATTATGCTGAGCAGACCATGGGGAGACCGAGAGTAAACATTAATGTTAGTTGCAAGAAAAATCTTTATAACTCAACTGCCAAAAAAGTACTAGATCCTAATAACTGTATTCTGTAGTTGTGACAATAATGATCCTATAAACCTTACATTAGGTCTTCAGTTGTAAGTGACAAACATGGACAATCACATTGTCGTTTTTGCCAACACATGGCCCTCCTACAGACTGCCAAGTGTTTCTGCTAAAAAAGCTGTTTCACATGTTCATATGGCACAGAAGCTACTAGAAAACCTAACATTTTCAAAATTTATGACTACAAAGTTGCAGAATTTCATAAATTCCTTGACCTTCAAACTCTCATGATAGAAAAAAAAAAAAATTAAGGAATAATATCTCATAGTTTGGTATGCATTTGGTTTCAGTCTTGAAAATAAGCCATCTTGCCTAGCTTTTCTTTTTCAAAAAGCAACAGATTGTGCTTTATGAGGGCAACATCTTTGAAGTCTATCGCACCCTGGAAATTGAAAAAACAACTTTTGTTGTGTGGCTGTGCTATACCTGTTCTCCAAGTAGTCATGTTTCCTAGCTTTTCCCATTCCTGTCTTGAATTTAAAATAAACTTTGAGACTGTAGGAGTATAATGTGATCTTGCCTGAAGCTTTTTGGCAAACTTTAATACTTTTTTCATTTACAGAGAAACATCTCCATTACTACTTGCTCAGAAATTAGTGGTCATTTCATTAAACATTTAAACAAAAAGACAAAGGAACTCACTCAGGACTCTAAAACAGACAAACATCCATCTTTCACTGTAACAATTTCAGCTTAAAAGAATATATTACTTTCCCTCCAAAGTTCTACAGTGTGTGAAGCAGCTTACCTGGACTGTCTACAAAATCAAGACAAGATTTTTCTTGTCACTATACTTCAATACTTCAAAAAGTGTCTAGAAAACAAATTAGAAAGCTGTGCTCAGTCTAAACAAAATATTTCTAGAACACATAGCTTTAAGCCACACTGCAAAGCCCTAGTGGCTGGCAGAATTCACTGTAATCAAAACCTCAATCAGAAGATGATTTGAATCTATAGTGGATTTCTTGTCTGTTCATGTCTTTATTAAAACATTCATCAGAAATTTGCTGCTTTTTATAAACTTTATAAATCAAGAAGGAGATAAAAAAAATTGCCAGTGAATTCAGAATCTCAACAATATAATATACCCTCTGTCAATAGTGTATTGGTCATAGGATAAAAATAAAAATTATATTAGGGAGATAATGAAGTATGACATGTCATTTACTAACCCACTTAAAGCAGTCCAGAGCTGGGTTACTGGAGCCTATCCCAGCTAGCATAAGGTCGCAAGGCAGGAACAATCCAAGTATACCACCGTTCAAACACACACACATCCACACACTAAGGCCAATTTAGCAACACCAGGAAACTGGAACACTTGGGGAAACCCACACTGACACAGGGAGAACAAAATCAACACAGTGAAGGCCTGGGATGTGAACCCTGGTTTCTTTACTTCAAAGCAACTATGTTACCACTGCGCCACTATGCCACCCAATAAGGAAAGTAGTTCACTAAATAGTTTCATTTAGTTAAACTTCAGATTATCTGGAACAAAAATCAGCAGTTACTAGGACAATCCAGAAAAATTAGGGCCATTTTCTTTTTTTCAGTTTCGTTCTGTGAGTTCTCTACGGCATATACAGTATTGTATTAGTAAGTCAGTCAGTCATTATCCAATCTGCTATATCCTAACTACAGGGTCACGGGGGTCTGCTGGAGCCAATCCCAGCCAACACAGAGTGCTATTAAAGACTCATTTACTATATTTTTGTTATCCTTTTACTTTTTGTTAACATTATTCTGCATGATAGTCAATTACACCATTTATAGATTTCTGTGTCTGAAACAGTGTCTTACACTAATGTTATAAGGTGGTACCATGGTACAATGATTAGACAAGGTGCTGCCTGTGTGCAGCCTGCATGTTCTCCTGGCATATATGGTTTGTTTTCTTCAGGTATTGTAGTTTTCCTCCCACATCTCAAAGACATGCATGTTAGGTTAATTTAAAACTCTAAATTGGTCTTGTGTAGGTGTATGCAGGAGAGAGTCCTGCAATTTATAGGTGTTCCATCCCTGATTAGCTCCTAACTTGCACCTAAAGCTGTGGGGATCCACTCTGACCCCTCCCACCCTCACATGACCCTGACTAAAGGTAATATTTATTGACAGTGTAATGCTATTAATTATGTTATAAAAATAAACATAACCAAGTTTTAGTCACTCCTGACTACTTTATTTAAAAAAAAAAACAAAAGGCAGGCCTTATTCATTTCATTGTCATTTGTTAAGGCTGACAAGATTCAGTTGCTTCAGTAGTTCTTTGCTAAGTAAAGCCTATTCATCTCTGAATAAGTACTCTACAACAGATATTCTTTAACCTTTCTCTAATGAAATTATATTATTCTTGTGCTTTAATGTTTTAATACAAGAAATATTTCTAGTATACAGAGTGCTACACCATGTTTCCTGGGTCAAGGATACCATTAATGGATAAAAAAATAATATCAAGTAAAAACTTTCTTACTCTAAGTACTGGTCAACCTGTAAATTCCTGGCATCTCAAAAATCTTTCCAAATAACTAATAATGTATGACTAACAATAAATAAATTTCTATATTAATTTTAAATGAATTAATTCCATTGGCCAAACAAAACCTGGAGTCTGAAGGTGATATATACTGTAACTAAGTAAGTTCTATATTACAGTGGGTCCATTAGTAAGACTGACAGAACAGTTAACTTCATTATTTTATGGATGAGGTAAGCACAAAGGACGTAAGGGTGCCCTTACTTCTGATTGCATCATCTACGCTATAGATTAAGGAACCACTCATCCCTCCAAATCCTCTTCCAAATAAATATGAAAATTACAAATGGATTTGTGTGTCTGACTTTATTAGACTTTATTAATGTTGAATCTTTCAAATAAATATATATTTATCAAGTTGTCAACAATGATAAATTTTACAATAATGCAAAGGAAGTGGACTATTAATTTGGCAGAACAGGAATTTTAAATTAAACCAGCAGCCAAGGGCTCTAGAGAGATGCAAGATTCTTTGATCAGCAAGTAGTCCCCGTTTTAAACAACCATATAATTTAAGCCTTGTGTCAACCACATTTTGTGGTTCTAAAAGGTCACTGTGTCTCTGAAATAAATTAAATAATCAGCAACAACTTTTTTATTCTTCAAAAAGACTTTGGGTATATTAGTTGTCTGAATTAGTGTGTTAAAATAAAACCTCAAACTCTGCCAGCACTACATTATCATAATCTATACCAATAAAAGGCAAAGCCCTCACTGACTGACTGACTGACTGACTGACTGACTCATCACTAATTCTCCAACTTCCCGTGTAGGTAGAAGGCTGAAATTTGGCAGGCTCATTCCTTACAGCTTACTTACAAAAGTTAAGCAGGTTTTATTTCAAAATTCTACACGTAACGGTCGACAACGTCCGTCATGTTGAACTTTCTTATTTATGACCCCATCTTCACGAAATTTGGTAGGCGGATTCCCTGCGCTAACCGAAACCGATGTACGTACTTATTTCGATGGTATGACGCCACTGTCGGCCGCCATATTGAACTTTCCAACGTCACTAATTTTCCAACTTCCCGTGTAGGTAGAAGGCTGACCCCATCTTCAAGAAATTTGGTAGGCGGCTTCCCTGCGCTAACCGAAACCAATGCACGTACTTATTTCAGTGGCGTGACGCCACTGTCAGCTGCCATATAGAACTTTCCAACGTCACTAATTCTCCAACTTCCCGTGTAGGTAGAAGGCTGAAATTTGGTACTTATTTCGGTGATATGATGCCACTGTCAGCCGTCATATTGAACTTTTCAACGGTCTTTGTTACTTATGGCCCCATCTTCAAGAAATTTGGTACGCGGGTTCCCAACGCTAACTGAATCCTACTTACGTACATATATACGTCCATAGCCTGCAGCTCGGTCACCGTGTGAGGTGGCGTTGGGTCCCCCATCCCAACGCCTCCCACGTTGTTGGCTGCCTGCCTATATCAGGCCGTCTGTCGCTCCAGTCTCTACATTCCCTTCCTTGCTTCGCCACGGTATTCACGTCTCCCTGCTGATAACTACAGCCTTTTTATTTAATCCACGGCTTCTCCGCTGTTTTATTGTTCATTTATTACGATTATAGTTATTGTGTAGGTATTTTAGACTTACTTTACATTGTTCAGGTACCCATTTCCTTTATCATTCCAACCGTACCCCCATTAACATGTCTATCGAGGTGATCACCATCGATCAAAGAACTGTCACTTACCAAGTGGTTTCCATGCCCGTAGATGGCACCTGCCTTTTCCATTCTCTTTGTTACATATTGCACGGCCATATCAGGCTCACTCTTGATACCCGGAGGAACATTGTGTCTTATGTATTGAATGACTGGGACAGGTTCAAGGTGTGGACTGATGACGGTACAGGAGATAATTATACTACACAGGAGCACTAGAAGAGTGAAATGCTTAAGTGTACCGAAATGGCCAAATATTTTACACCTTTGGACAACCGCCAATGCCTCTTAAACATCTTAGATTCACAGGTGACGATTTCAGTAGTGGACACTTTGATGTTTAGAAATGTTTAAACTTTCAAAAGCTGGATGTGAAGTTATCGATGAAACCGGTTGTATGCTTACAACACTTGACAGATGCCGAATGTCACTTCAACACAAGTCCTGCAAATACTGTCGTAATTGAGACAAACCATGAAACTCAAACCGATTATGACAGCAGCAATCCAAGCTGTGAGATTTGAAACAAGATTACTGTTCACATGGCCAACTGTATGTTGCATGCTCAAGAATAAGCTCAGCGCACAGCTTGGTCATATTACAACCAGAGGGCCGAACTCACAATGTGGTATACAAAGAGATCCTTAACAAATAATTATTGGCATATTTTCCCTCAGTTTAAAAAGGTTTAATTTTCTTCTTAATAAAAATTTTAATGCAATACTTCGCCGCTGCGAAACGCGGGTATTTTGCTATCTACTAATAAACCCAAAGGTATTCACAATGGAACACCCTATATATTACCTTCTTAAAAGAGGTGAATACCATTTCAGTCACATTTATGTTACATAAGAGTTTTTACTTTAAAATAAACCTTGTCAGATAAAAAAAAAAAAACCTGTATTGAGTCTTCAAAAGTGAACTTTTGAAAAGTGAAAATTCTCATAATACTCATTGGAAAAAGGCTTTGGTAAATTGTTAATGAAAGATAAAAATGAAAGGGTATATAATAGGTCTGTAAATCTGACTTCGGATTTAAAAAGAAAGAGGCTAGTTTAAAAAATGTATAATTACAAAATAAACATAGGTGCTATCAGCATTTCGACTATGAATACATTCCGAAAATTAAGCATTTCAATAGAACGCAGGAAAGGGCAGAGTGTGAAATAATGAAGGTAGCCTTGTATGGACTTTGCCATTGGTGATAACTGCACACATCTGAGGACACCTGACTGATGGGAAGCCAAAATTTCCTGTTATCTCTCCTATACTGGGTTACAGTCTGATGTCTGTAACAAAACATGAGTACAATCATTGTAATTGAGAAAATTAAGCCATCAACAGTGTAAATGGAGATCATGGCCAAAAAGATACTTTTGCACAAGTGTATTGTGTACTTCCTCTCAGGTGTGAATAAAAAAGACTATACTTCTAAAGATGATGCTACACAAATTTTATGTGATTTTTTACTATGGGAATTCAAAGTATGAATATTAGGAATTAGACATTTTGCATCACCATGTTCCAAAAAGTCTAATAAGATATTTCAAACATATATAAATATTTAAGGCAGGAAAAAAAATCATACAGTTGGATTTTTAATCATTTTGAAAGAAGGAGTGTCAATTTGTAAGACAGGAGTCAAAGTAACGAGTATAACTCAGTCAAGCGCATGCATGCATGCTGTACTGTGCTTCTTCCATTGCTTTGTCTCAAGCACACTTGCTTATTTGTTCACACACTTTGGAGTTGATTTTTAAACCACATTGGCACTTGGACGTTTTAACTGAAAACAACGATGGCTACAACATTTGGTAAGCTTTTTCCTGAGTTTAATTATGAACACTCCAAGTCTTCCTTACCCAAAATATTTGGTTCTGTTCATTACAATGAGCTGGCTTTCTATACTAGTCGTTCAGTAGTACTTCAATAAAACAGACAACAAAATAGAAATTAGTATAATTAAATTTAATTGGAACTTGTTTATATCAATTACTCATTAACATTTCAAGTACTATGTAGTCATACACAAATCAAAATTTAGCCTTTAAACATTTAAGGCACATGGACACGTACAATTTTGTAACTGTTACACTCACAAGTTTCTTCTTGTATCATCTGTAAAACAGCATACACTGATACAATCTTGTGTCTGTAAAAACATGTTTGCTAGAGTGAAATTTCTGGCTTTGCAAATACCATGCTATTTTGCATAACAGTTGCTCAGGAGGGAACACAAGTTGATGTCTAAATTTAAACTACCTACTTGTATCTGCAGTGTGCTCAGTAAAAATAGTTAAGAACACTCATAACTTGAATTCTGACCAGTTCCACAGTGTCACTGCTAAAAATGCACCATGCAAAATATAAAAAATGCAAAAATAGTGCTGACCATAAATACAGCATTTCTATTACACAGAGTCTCTCTCACAGAGATCTACATGCATTTGAAGTTTCCAACACAACCATTAGTCTTAATACTGAATAAATAAATAATGTTCTGAATCTAGTCTATTTTTGAAAGTAAAAAACCTTATATATAGTTCATCTGGATTGTATTGTTGGTCAGAATATGCCAAATAGCATTAGAAATTTCACATGCTTTTATTAAAATTGTTCATAGATTGATAGAGCACATGAAGAAAACAGCCAGCAAAATCTGCATAAATACATTTAAATTCTACTGAATTAATCATGTGTTCAAAATACAGTATTGTTTTAAAATAAAAATTTTAAATGACAGTTGACAGGCTTAAAGGTACAGGTGATGACATTCCAAAATCATTCAAAACTCTAAAATGGTTGACCACAGATATTAAGTTTTATATGTAACATTAATTTCAAATATTTTAATACTAGAGGTCTTCGTCCCCTGTTCGCCAACCCCTTTCCCGCCTCTCTGAAACTCCTCTTAAACAGTAATAAAATGGGAAACAAGTACATTTTTTTAAATGGTGATACAATGGGAAACAAATAATTTTTTTTTTTTTTTAACTCCTCTTTGCTCGAGCAGCTGCTGGCATGCTGCTGCCCTTACGTATGATCTACATTTCGCTTACCTACCTTCACCATTCCAAAATCCCCCCCTCCCCCCGTTATATCCTTAGTGATTCTGGCATTGCTTATTCCAAAAGACCATGGATCTCCCACAAGTTTGTTTTCTTTAAGAATGTTGTTACAATGATTGTGCATTTTTTGTTCTTCTGTCTACCAGTCCAATCTAATGATAGAAAAATATTTTTTATGAGAACTTCTTTTATGTTTAGCCAAAGTTTATAAATTTCTTAATTAATGGTCATTTAAATGTGCAGCATTATGCTGACGTATGCAAGTGTTCTATGGCTATTTACTTCTCAGTTATTATTTATTATCTGAAATGTTGTGCATGTATTCTTTGCATGTCTTTGTAAAAAAGGCTATATAAAAATAAAGTTAATTGGAATAATTAATGTTATTATTAGCTTCCTTTATTAGAGTATATACTCGCGTACAAGTTGGGTCTTGAAACCCGAAAAATCGTTCAAAAAAATCAGACCGGACTTATACGCCTGTTCAAAAATAAGACACTTTTTTTTTGTTTTTTGTTTTTTTTGTTTTTTTTACATCTTCTTGCTTCCTCCAATCTTGTACCAGTTTGTCAGACACATCAAATTTTGTTGCAGCACCGGTTACCAATTTCTTTCACCACTTCAAAGACTTTTAATTTAAAGCCAGCTTCATATTTTCTTCTGATCAAATGCTCCATTGTAGATAAGGGATGCTCTTATGATAAAGGTCTATGAGGGTGTGAGATACAAAAAAAAAAAAAAAAAAAAAACACAAAACAGTACAAACGTCGCTTTAGAATAGTTTGGGTATTACCGTGTGGTCACATAGGCACAATACATTGGAAAAAAAGGCAGTGTGATCGATGGTTACCCTCTCAGGTTGGCAATAGCATATCATAATCTCTTGAACCAATAGTGTGAGTTTTCCGCATTCATCTTACACAACCGACATTATAAAATACCAGAAATTATATGGTAAAATCAAGCCTGGACTTATCCGCGGGAGAAGTTAAATGAGAGTAAATATAGCATTTTTTATTGCCACTTAAAAAAAATCTAACAAGTCAAATTTAAACTAAGAAAAAGGCAGTGTGATTCCTGCTGAAACATCACATGAAACTCGTTGCACTACAGTCTGAAAGTGATTATATGTGACTTAATTAAGCTCAGCTAAACTGTAGTATGCATGCACGGGGTCAGAGGTAGCTGTGGCCAATTCCTGTAGCAGTACATTTAAAGACCACACAGAACCATAGCTGAAAGTTTAACTGCCAGAGCCTTATCACTCTAGTCCTAATTTTTTTTTTTTTTTCTGTTTTCGTAGAAGATTGGCTCAGAACACAGTTCAAATTGTGAGACATATGATTAACAGTTTAGGGTCCAATAATAATAAACAATTCCATACATAACTGCAATAAAACACACACACTTTATCTATCTATCTATCTATCTATACTAATAAACGGCAAAGCCCTCACTCACTCACTCACTGACTGACTGACTGACTGACTGACTGACTCATCACTA
>JANRMT010047351.1:20103-34492 GCA_026402145.1 Polypterus bichir lapradei
TGTTGCTGTCATATATATATATATATATATATATATATATATATATATGACAGCAACACTCATCACTCACAACGAATGACTCCTAATCTTACATGCATTTAGTGCTGCGTGGGTATTATGAACTATCGTATTTGTTCAAGTTGTATTTAAATTTTAAATATAAGTAATTTTTATTTGGTCGACAGAAATATGTTTAGTAGGAATGAAAGTTAAATTTAATCATCATTGCATAAATTTTTCTTCACCATAGAAATTTAAAGAGTAAATCCAACTTCCATTCCTACCAAAGATATTTCTGGTGACTAAATAGAACCTACTTATATCCAAATTCGAGCTACTGAGCTGTCGCCCGCCTGCCTGAATAAGGTCACCCTCGCTTCGCTCTTACTTTTTTACCGTTTATTTAATCATGGCTAGTCGCGGAAAAAAACATAACATGGAAGGAGGATTACACTGAGTATGGCTTTACCAAAACAATTATTGATTGCGAATAAAGTATCTATTATTCATAAAGCTTCAATTGGTGATCTGTTTTTCTGCGTTAACCTCATATTTTTTCATAATTCTTCCCAGACCAAGGGGGTGCGAGGGTAAAATGAATCGGTAAGCGCTGATATATATATATATTGAATATATTGAAATAGTTTTACTATCAAATAATGCAAACAGTACGCGGCACGTGCTTCGCCCTAATTCTGGGCTCATCAGGCAGTACACACTCACTGCACCCACTCTCGGGAATCGAATCTCAGACGTCAGCGCTAAAGGGTTATATATATAACTTTTGAGAATGCCACGTATAGTTTTGTCCAGGAGGAAAGCAATGTTGCCTCAGATCAATGGCAACCTTTTGTAGGGTGTGTCCCTGAGACTTATTAATTGTCATCGCGAAGCAGAGCCTTACTGGAAATTTGAGGCATTTCAATTGAAATGGGAGATCAGAAGGTATAACGGTGATGCCAGGATGTTGCGATGTCCTCGGCTTAATTTAATGTTGGCTAAGACCCGGCGCTTAAAAGTTTCTGGCTGCATTCCGGTTGTAATATGACGAAGCTGCGCGAGCTCACTTTTGAGAATGCAAGTATAGTTGTCCAGGAGAAAAGCAATCTTGCCTGAAATCAATAGCATCGTTTTTTAGGGTCTGTCCCTGAGACTTATTACTTGTCATCGCGCAGCAGAGGCTTACTGGAAATTGGAGGCATCTGAATTGAAATGGCGGTGCGAGGGTAAAATGAATCGGGAAGCGCTGATCAATGTAATCAGGTGTACCAGGTGTATATATATATATATACACATATACATACATACACACACACACACATATATATATATATATATATATATATATATATATACACACACACACACCCACACACACACACACATATATATACATATTTATTTATTTATTTTTCTCCTGGGAAAGGAAAACTATATCATCTCTCCTTACAAAAATAAAATTAAATGCAACCAGTCTATGTTCTATTCACGGCTATCTGAAGATCAGCTGCTCTGAAGAATAAAAATTCCTAGCCCCATCTCACATCTTCATGGGCACGCTCCAGAGAAGCTGGGTGACAAGAGTGTCATATTTCCAAGTAAGGAGAGGCCACCTGGCATTAAACAGAACACCATCAGTCTTGACTTTGTGTAACCTGAGCCTGGTACTTGTCAATTTCATTGCACTGTAAAGCCTATAGGATTTCAGTCTATATTTCAATAGCAGGCCAAACCATTACCGTGAAACCATGTTCTGGATCATCACTGTAGTTTGTTAGTATTATAAACAGGAGGGCATTAGAAACACCACATGCTCTATCTTAACTAGTGAAGAAAATATGCTTAATGTACTTCTTTTTATACCTACTACTGCCAAACATAAAAGAGGAAAAACAGTAAAAAAGTGACCACCTTCTTCAACAAGTAACCCCTTTATACTCAGCATTTATTGCCATGAAGGCAGCATGGCCTATTGGTTATAGTGTTTGATTTTTAAACTACAAGGGTATCAGTTCAATTCCTATGTCTGGATTACAGAGTGACACTGAGAAAGTCACTTAAGTTTCCTGAGCTGAAAGTATAAACAATATATTTATGTACAAATTTGTGATATTTTAATCTTGCAAAGATTAAATGCCTCTGCCTAAAATATATGTTCAGTAAGCAAGAATACTTTATTCTGTAGGTACTGCATGCTATCAGCATATAGTACATACCATCACCACAATAATGCTAATCTTTAAAAGGAGAAAAAACAAATAACTGTACAAAGAAGGATTTCTTAACTTTAAAAATATATTGAAAATTTCAATCTGAGATGCAATAAATATTTGTCCACAAAGAGGGGAACATTACACCCAATGTTTGGCAAAGTCCAGTGTAAATGGATATAGAATGAAGAACAGTGTTCAAACAATAAAGAAAAGCAACTGGGAAAACTATAGGGGAGACAGAAGACAGATAAAGAAAGGGGAACGCTAACCTTTTGAGCTTGGGTCTGACTAAAGTAAATGTCCTCTGATGTAAAAGAACAGGTTTTTAGAATACTCTGCACACTCAGATGTCTTCTTCATAAGTCCTGGAAGGAACTCACCGAGTCTCTTTTATTTAGTTAATATCTATATCATCTGCCTCTGTAATATCAATTCAGTGGAAGATTTCCAAGTGAACTGCAGAGTTCAAATTTTGCCACTTGGAGGTGTGTATAAGATGCACTACCACCTCAGAAGAATCACAAAAAAAATCAAGGAAAACCACTTGGAGGTGTGTATAAGATGCTCTACCACTTCAGAAGAATCACGAAAAAATCAAGGAAAACATCCCTTCAACCTTAGACACTTGCCTCCCAGTAGGACAATAAGCTGTTAGCAGGACTGTGGGGGCTGTTGCTAGCAGATGTTTAGGCTATTAAGAATTAACCACTCAGTATAAACAGTGATGCAGAGCAGTTTACAGAGCCATGAATTAAGGTACATGAGTGAAAATTTCAGAAATTTAGTTTATTTACAAAATTTACAATGTATGCACAATATATAGACTACTATGTGCAAGTAACAGTTTTATAGAGAGAAATCATCGGCTCTACAGAATAATCAATAACAAAACACAATGCTAAAGACTTGTTTTTACTACTGCATAGTCAATGCCTGGATAACAATAAAATATGGATAATTAACTAAGGATAATACAAATATGATGCATGAAATTATTAATTGGTTTGAAAAGCTTTTATTGTCTACTCTTTGTCTACTTTTTAAAATAAATGTTATAAAGTGGCAGTCAAACAACAGCATACCAATTTATCAAAGCCTGACCATAGACAAATTTACAGGATACTACTCTTCTATAATGAGAAGGTATAAGATAGCAACTCTGTAAAACTATTCTTCGGATTTCCACGCAGAGGGACATTGAGGATTACTCCATATTGTGCTTCTGCGAAACCTGGCTCGAGGAGAGGACACCCATTGAGGCAATAACACCAGTACCACCTGTCATTATCCCAGGCAGTAGTCCCCCGTATTTTCAAATCCTCTACCATCATACCAGTCCCCAAAAGACCAGACACATCCACCCTAAATGACTTCAGGCCAGTGGCACTCACACCAGTCGCCATGAAGTGCCTAGAAAAACTGGTTCTCATGTACATGAACCATATGGTCCCAGACACTGTTGACCCCCTCCAGTTTGCCTATCGCTCGAATCGATCAGTGGATGATTCGGTAGCAATAGCCCTACATCACACTCTGCAACACCTGGAAAGTGGCAGAACGTATGCCAGGATGCTTTTCCTGGACTATCGTTCTGCTTTCAATACCATTCGCCCGGGCAAACTGATCGAGAAGCTGACAGACCTCAGCGTCCCAACTCCCACCTGTAACTGGATCCTGGATTTCCTGACAGATAGACCACAGGGGGTGAGAATGGGAGGACGGGTGTCTGCTGAGCTCACAGTCAGCAGAGGATCCCCCACAGGGCTGTTGACTCTTCACCCTGTACACTTATGACTGTGTCTCCACCCAGGACAATACCATCGTCATTAAATATGCTGATGACACCACCATCCTGGGGCTCATCATTTTATGGTCAAGTCAGAGTACAGGACCCTGGTAAACAACATTCTTGTCTATGGAGAGGAGAATGACCTCATCCTCAACACAGACAAGACCAAAGAAATAATACTGGACTTTAGGAAGAATGCTCCCCCTTTACAGCCTCTTATCGTCAAAGGGACTGAGGTGGAGAGGGCCGACAGCCACAGATTTCTGGGACTGCAGGTTACATCAGACCTGAGCTGGACTCTTAACACCACAGCCACAGTGAAAAAAGCCCAGTAAAGGCTTTATTTCATTAGGCTGCTCAGGAAAGCCAGCCTGAACCATCGCCCTCTCACCCAGGCCTACAGAGGACTGATAGAGAGTATTCTTACCGCAGGCATCACTGTCTGGTATGGGAACACCACACAGGTAGAGAGGAAGGCTTTGCAAAGAGTCATAAAGACTGCGGAGAGGATCATAGGGACAAAACTTCCTTCTATGGACTCTATGTACGCACATTGCTGTTAGAAAAGAGCAGAAGGAATTATCAGGGATTCATTCCATCCAGCTCATTCTCTGCTCAAACACAAAAACTGTATGTACAATCTGAGACACAGCAGAGCGGACAGCATCATTACTCACAGAACAAGGTTTTTCAATAGTTTTTTTCCCGCCACAGTCAGACTGATGGCAAAACAAAATTACTGAACATGTGAAATAACCCTACACTACCTCACTGATAAATGTGAAATATTTTAACTGTGCAATATCTGCAATATAATTGTATTTTTTTTTGTAGATATTACCACCATTTTGTATAGTGTTGGAATAATTAATATTATGTATTTATATTGTTATATTGTTTACTTTTTTTAAAAAATTGTTACTATGATGACTCTGAAAAAGCTCTGCACAAGAATTCCAATGTGCTTTGACTGTCGGTTTTATGCACATATGGCAAATAAAGAAACCTTAACCTTGTGGTTTCTTAACTGGCTCAGTTCAATTAACAATGTACTGTATTACTTTGCAGAAATGTTCGTCTTTTGCAAACTTGTTGGTCCTGTATCACTTACTTTGAAAGGCCATAGTGCTCATAATAAACCTCCAGCTCCAGATCCCTTAAAACTGCTTCAAGATGTTTCAGATGTTGAGCTAGCAGAATTCCGCTGATAGTCTGAGCTGACAGGTTACACGATGTCCTAAGTATACATCAGTAGTGGCAGAATCAGGCTAAACTCACCAATTGTTTTCATCACCAAAGTAGGCATAAAGGTACTTAATAGGACTGCAAAGTAGGAAGACAGCAGCCTGTTTCCATCTGCCAGTCTTTGTAAGCCATGGTCCCAGTTTAAATCATCATATGAGTGCCTTGCTGATTCAAAAGAACTTGACAACTCTGAGCTTGAACAACTAAAGCTGAGCAAAGGTGAAATACAGTAACGTATTATACAGAACATATAATCACTCCTCCACTACCTTCATGAGATTAATAATATCAACTGGAGAGGAGTCAGATATTCTATGATTCTCTTTTTTTCCTTATTCTTTTGGTCTTTTTTAATTATACAGGATTGTAGTGACATCCATCTATAGCCATACATTAGGCAGGTGGCGCCCTGCTCATAAGCACACTTAATGCATTGCTACAAATAAAAGTCAGCACTCACTGTCTGTAGTACATAATTATTTTAAGACCTTTCTCTTTGAACTCTTTTCTTCCAAAACATCTTTGAAAATAGTTTTCCAAAAAACTTTAAGCTCACCCTAGGTTCTACAACCAAGCCACAACACAGAATCATTTTTAGCTTTACATGTAGGTTTCAACATTATGAACCAACAACAATGAGAAATATACCGGATAGTCAATCGCTGTTCTTTCACGGTTAGTTCAAGCTTGTTAAATTGTTTTCAATATGAAGGGAACTATGGTAAGAGTATTCTATTACTGTTATCTCTCAAGGTTCAGACCTATGAATAACCTTGTTTTATGGCTAAATGCTTTATTTACTTTGACAATATTCAAAACAAAATATTCTTTCAATCTTAACTTCACACTTGGTAAAGATCAAACCTAATGATTCTTATGCCTTAAATCAACTATTTTATTGAGCTAAAAAATTAAATGATTAGTAACTATTTTTCTTTAAATTCATAACACAAATAATTTTCGATAACAGAAGCAAGATAGTTTATAATTTCCCAAGTTCAGTTTGGAACCATCATTGACATTAATGTGTATATTTATAATAACATTACACTATCCTGGCTAAAAAATGTTAATGTAATTTCTTACTGTGCAGAAAATTAGTTTACAATTTACTACTGCTTTGCTTTATTCTGTTTCTAGCATATAGTTAACATTTACTGAAAATAGGTAATATTACCATACAACCACCATTTATTGTCTTTGACATTACTTTTATTAGCTTTAAAACCCTTCTTAAACCATGAAAAACAGTAAATACTTTTTGTCAACCTTAATGTTAAGAGATCTTACAGATTCTTACACTTTAGGGTCTACAATGCTGTGATACCTGAAAATCCACTTTAAAGTTAAAAAAAAAAATAAACCAGGTACGTCTTGTTATACTAATGTTAGCCAAGTTGCACCACAGGTTTTCCTCTGTACTGTCTGTGGTCTTTTGTATTCTCTGGGGTGAGACAGATTCTTTATTTATCATCAGACAGCACCTCCATCCACATCGCCTTCAGCTTAATCCCCTTCACGTCCATTTTGGTGCAGCTCGTAACCAAATCATCCTCTGCCTTTCTTCAATATGTCCAAACTGCCTTAGTCTATTATTCCTCAGCACACCATCTACTGCCCCATGCCAAGTCTTTTTCTTAACTCAACAATTAACATTCTCACACCCTGTGATACTCTACACATATCTCCATCTAATTATTCTAATCTCTGTTATAACTATCTTTGCTTTATATTCCAACTTCACTGGCCATGTCTCACTCCAAAACACTACAGCACAGTGGTCCTCACACAGCTTTTATGAACCTTTCCCTTCAATGCCAGAGAGATTCCCTTAAGAATAAACAAAAATACTACAGGTTATAAACACTGTAAAAGAAATACCATTTCAGTCTTGGATTCGAAAACTAGGTAAAGACCCATTACTCTTATTAAAGATTCTCTTTTGGTTGTTTATGAAGAAAAACATCTTTTCTTTGCCTTAACAAATTTAATATCATCATAACTGCCTGACACTTAATCTGTCATAGTATCTTTTTCTACCTTGTATTCTATGGTTAAAGTTGGGGCCTATAATATATAGACCAAGTTATAGTTCTTGATCACCAAAATGCAGGGAGTTGTCACTATTCATTCTGTCTCTTCATCTTGAAAATTCTGGGAGCACAAAGAAACCATTAAAAAAGTGGTGTTTCAGTGATTGTTATGCTCTGTATTCAGCTGGGGAACAAATATGTATAACACAGGACATGACGCAGAAGAGGACCATAAGTAAGTCTTGCCCAGAAAAGCGCCCCTTCCAGTTATTTCTCCTTAGAGGAAACATACACAGAAGTTAAGAGATAAAAATGTAACTTTGTCTTTTCTAAGATGCTAGGACTTGGCCTCAAAGGATGCTCTTAGATATTCCAAAGCACTTCTGATTCAATGGATAGCTGATGAATGAATAAGAAGAAAATCTGTTAACTGAGCTGTGAAATAAATATAGGGAGCAAGTCTGGTTTAAAACATTTATTAATGATTCTTAACTGTAGAGGTCAGCGAGTCTTGGAAGTACAGTAATGCTAAACAACATTTTTTTAAATTTGGAAAAAGCTCAAAATCTAATCAAAATTTTGTTCAAATGATTCAACAACATTTAAAGTACTATTCAGTTACATCTGATAGAGCTTGTGGTGGATTCCAAACCAAATAAATGGTATTATTTTCCATAAGAAATTACAGATATCCTTTCTATTTTTTTTTAATCCTACATGGTTTAAATTAATAAAGTGGGAAAATCCTGCTAGACTTTAAAGGCTACAAAAAGCCTTTCATTATTGTTACTTTCATACCATTATAGACACAATATGCTCATGCTTTGAGAGTGCAATGATGTGATCAATCAACTGTTAATGGAGTGAGTTGAGCGAGTGGAGAGATTATGCTTTTTTATTAAAGAGCTTTGCTTTATCATTATATTGTTCTGAAATGGTCACAGCTGTTTATACAACTGTATAGTCGTACAACCATTCTTTTTCTTTCCGGAGTATCCAGTTCACTGACAGTAAGTGCCTATCCAGATTCTATCGGTATAAGACAGACTCAACCTCTGGACTGGGGGTCAATCTCGTACACCCCTGTACATTTAACTCCAAATTACTCCAAAATAAAATTTACTTAGCATTTTAAAACTTCTCCATTGGCCAGTGACTCATCTTGCAATGTTTCAAGGCAAATCACTTCAATTATTGTATATGAGATATAATGTGTTAGTGGAAGCACATAATCTCACAGACACAGATACTGAAACAGCATACTTAATTACTGAAAATTAATCAGCAAACGCTAAACATTTAGTATCATTCTTTGGGTTTTTTGACACCAAACATAGTGTATGTTGCTTAATAGGAAGTTTGAAATGTTGGGTTTCACAAAGTCACCCTTAAAGCTGGGACATGTCTAAAAAAGAAAGAAAAGATTTGGAAAATTAAAGCATCAGCTGTATGACATATGAAATTTGAGTTAATCTGACTTGTCTGTTAAATATTATTCTTTGTGAGTGTTATTAACCAGCTAATCCATCCATCCATTATCCAACCCGCTGAATCTGAACACAGGGTCACGGGGTCTGCTGGAGCCAATCCCAGCCAACACAGGGCACAAGGCAGGAACCAATCCCGGGCAGGGTGCCAACCCACCGCAGTAACCAGCTAATCTCTCCTATATATACTGATGTTACCACCCATTTTTTTCTGAAAGCTGAGGTTTAATTCTATTCATTCTTAAAAACACTAACCCTTCCCAGCACTGTACATTATCTCTCTATATATAAAAGAAAATCCTGGAATGTAAAAGCCAGGCAACAAGACGTGATCTTCTCGGAAGTTCTCGAAAGACATTTTAAAGACCCGTGAGACGAAAGAGAATGGGCAAAAAACAAAAAAAAAAAATCAGTAGTGTAACGGGAACCAGCACACACCACCGATACAGGTGTCTCAGTGCATATAAAGCATATAAAGGACAATATGTTATAAGTGAAACGTCGACAAATAAAAGATTGCTTTAGCGCAAAAAAAAAAAGGAAATTAATCAGGACCAGATGTCATTGAAAAAATAACAGGTCAAAGCGAGGTGAGAAATAAAAGGAAAAGAGCAGAAGAAAAGTATTTTCGCATTCGCATCATTCAATGCACAAAACGTAGATTTACATAATAATGGAACATACAGTATGAGAATCTGATGACCTGCAACAGTTAAAGCAACTACAAGTTTAATTTAAAAGAAAACACAATTCAGTGAGGTGTATATTTATGATCACGGAGAAGCGATCACAATGCAAACAGCAGAGACACAAAGTAGCAAAAGGATCAGCGGCTGTACAGGCTTAAAAAATATCGTCGCGCTGCCCTTCTCGCAACCCCCCCGCCCTCAGACAGCGTTATACGTCCTGCATAAAAAATAATTTAACCACGAGCAGGGTCTTAAATAAAGGAGAACTATTGTTTTTACACTGTCACGCGAGACCACGCAGTGAGCCATCATTTAAAAGAAGTTCACAGACACCAAACCTAACAATTGTTGGATTGCATTTTGCAGACAAGCATCATGTGGTCCCAACTCTGAAAACAACGACATGCGACAAGGAGAAGAGGCAGCTTGCAAGCAGCAAAAGGACAGCAAATGATCCAAAGACATATCCTTAGCGTGCATTTAGCCAAACCCCCCCTTCACAACACGAGCAGTATTATACGTCTGGCAACAAAGGGATGTAACCACGCATGGGGCTGGAAATAAAGGACAAGTATGGTTTTTACAAAAGTTTTTAAAGTAAAAGTGAAAATAGTGCATATGTAATAATTCACAAGAAAATTACAATCTCTTTAAATTGTATATTGCCTGCCTAAGGTAAAGTCATCCCTGATGGAGGATCACAGGAATCGTGGGAAAGAGGGGTACTTTCATCGGATTAGCGCTATTTCAGATGTGGATTGGCAAAATGGGGGAGACAGCATGATGAATGAGGTCTCCAGGACTTAAAACAAATCCAAATCATATTATGTGATATCATCTCATGTGAAATTCTACTCCGTACTTCTAGAATTTTTATTTTTATACTGTATTGAGGTTTTATTCTGTTCTATGTATTGTACTGTGTTGTACTGACCCCCTTCTTGACACCCATTGCACGCCCAACCTACCTGGAAAGGGGTCTCTCTTTGAACTGCCTTTCCCAAGGTTTCTTCAAATTTTTCCCTACAAGGGTTTTTTTTTGGGAGTTTTTTCTGGTCTTAGAGGGTCAAGGCTGGGGGGCTGTCAGGAGGCAGGGTCTGTTAAAGCCCACTGCGGCACTTCACGTGTGATTTTGGGCTATACAAAAAATAAATTGTATTATATTGTATATCCGGTAAACCAAACATGGGGGTGGGTGAGTGAAGCGAGCAGGGGGCGGAGCCCCCTAGTTATTTACAAATAAGTGCCGAGCTTCATCTCCAACTCACATTTTATTAATACAATGATAATACTACAACTGGTGGAGTTTTTAAATTATAGTGTACAGGACATTTTACAATTAAAGTGTATAAATATTAGACTTCATGTTACAAATGTTTCTCCATGAGACAACACACTGAATTAAAAGAAAATGTGAAGAAAACTAAATAGACGTTTACTGATTTAAAAAGGGAAAAAAGAATACCAGCTATGGAAATAAAAGATAAAAGGGTTAAGTGAGTCATATCCTACAAATATAAAAGAGCCAAAGTCAATAATAAGGGAAGTATTTTGGACTCCTTACTAAACTTAATGCACTTCCTACAAAGACTGTTATTTTTTTTAACATAAGCTGAATAACTTTAGTGTTCACTGTTGTATTTGTTTTGCAGAGTATTTTGTCCTTTAGTGTGGTCTGTGTTTTGGAAATATGCTTGACTAAGTTCAAGTTCACAGGAAGTGGATCAAATGTCTGTGGATCAGTTATAGAGTGAATCATCCTAAGAAACTTCATTAAACTCTTAATAATCAAGCTCTAGAATCACTATCAGATCATTGGTACCTTCAGCAATTAAGTTATTTAATAGTAAACAGTAGCACCACAAGACCTGAAATAAATTCCTGGAATCTATACTAATAAACGGCAAAGCCCTCACTGACTCACTCACTCACTCACTCACTCACTCACTGACTGACTGACTGATCACTAATTCTCCAACTTCCCGTGTAGGTAGAAGGCTGAAATTTGGCAGGCTTATTCCTTACAGCTTCCTTACAAAAGTTGGGCAGGTTTCATTTCGAAATTCTACGCGTAATGGTCATAACTGGAAGCTGTTTTTCTCCATTTACTGTAATGGAGATGAGCTTGAAACCCGTGGGGGCGGAGTTTCGTGTGACATCATCACACCTCCCACGTAATCACGCAATACGTAGAAAACCAGGAAGAGGCCCAAAAAGCGCTGAAGAAAACATGCATTATATAATTGAGAAGGCAGCGAAATAATAAGAAGCGAGCGAGTGACATATACAGCTATATTCATGAGTTCTGCTACTTCGGAAACAAAGCACGATGTAAACCTAAACTTTAAATTAAGTTCAGGTTTGTAATTTAAGTTTGGCGTTTGTAATTTAGTGCCTGCCCATATAAGCCGTCTGTCAGCGGCAATCCAATAGAAACACTGCCACGGGTAAATATTCACGGGTGAAGGACTGTGCTTATGCATAGGAAGATGAGATGGTCAGGGTGGTGTTTGGCACAAACTCAGCGAAACTGCGAGAGAAAGTTTTAAGTGCCGGGACTTATGTAACATTAGATACAGCCATGGACATAGCACGACTTGGCACCAGCACAGCACAGCTGGGAAACTTTGATGCATGTACACCGAGCGGCTCACGTGAACTGACGCAGTGCACAGACAAAAAGCAACAGTTCCAAAGAGCGCTGAACAAAAACCGAATTACACAATTGAAAAGGCAGCAAAAAAATATGAAGCGTCTGATACATACAAGCATATTCATAAATGCAGCTACTGCGGAAACAAAGCACACGGTGAAAAAAGTCAATGTCCCGCTATAAAGGAAGACAGTGTAAAAAAAAAAAACCCGTGCATGCAGTGTGTCAGGTCTCAGATAAAGAAGAAGACGAGCTGTTTATTCATGCAGTAAGAAACGAATCGATGAATGAAACCTGTCATCTTTACAACGATTGACAAACACGGAATGTAACTTGAACACAACACATCCTACAAATACGAACCTGATTGAAAGAAATAATGATAATCAAATCCTTGATGACAGCAACACTCAGTAAAACTCACAAAACAATTACTGTATATTGACAGTCATTTTACGTTATTTTTAAAATGTCCTCTTTTCTTTTTCATAGCTTCTATAACACACTACTTCTCCACTGCGATAAGCGGGTATATATATGTATATATATATATATACCCCGATCTACATACTCGAATAATGGATACTTTATTCGCCATCAATGATTGTTTTGGTAAAGCCATACTCAGTGTATTCATTAGATGAACGGTAAAAAAGTAAGAGCGAGGGGAGGATGACTTATTGAGGCACGCAGGCAAAACCACAATAGCACGTGGGCTCGATGTACTGTAGTGCGCGTCAACTCTATCTGAATTGCGCGATCACATTTGAAAAAATATATCTTTTCAAGTTCTATTTAGTCCATATGTGTCAAACTCAAGGCCTGCAGGCCACATCCGGCCTGGCGTGTAATTATATCCGGCCCGCGAGATCATTTTATATACTGTATTATTGTTATTAATGGCCTGGGGATATGAAGCGCTGGTAACACAATAAACTACAGATCCCATAATGCAGCGCTTCAGCTGCCTTGCCGAACACTTACCCCGTTAATCAAGTCTAGCTTATGATGCTGCAAGTTATTGTGAAGCTAGCCCACACAATGCCGAAGAGAAAAGGTGATTCTGAAAATAGAGCCTTTAAAAACCGATGGCAGGCTTTGTATATGTTTACTGACATTGCTGGTAAACCCGTGTGTCTCATTTCTGGACAAATGTGGGTGTAATTACAGAATTTAATCTAAGACGGCACTATGAGACAAAACATCAAGATAACCTGAAAGACCTGAATGCAATGCACAAGATACAGAAAGCAGAAGAGTTAAAGAAGAATCTGACACTTCAGCAGACGTTTTTACCCGTGCAAAATCACAAAGTGATTTCAAGTGAAGCTACTTTTATGGGAGACACAAATGCACCAGTGCAACTTGCCCCACTTTCCCTGTTGCCAAGTAATGTTGAACCAAGTCGACACTACAGTGTTCCCAAATACGCACTTTGTTCATAAACTGAATGATTTGATTTGTTATTGCTGAAAAGAACACATTTTATTTATGTTTCCAGGTTTTGTTATGCACCATGTTCATATTTGAATTTGTATAATTTTGACAGGATATATTTTTATGGAGAGCAAAATCTTTTGGGATATTTAAAATTTAAGTTTATTTTTTATATAAAATTATATAAGAGTAAAGAAATTTGAATGTTTGTTCTTTTAACATTTACTTTATTTCTAACTTGTATAATTTAGACAGGATATATTTTTTATGGAGAGCAAAATATTATAAGTTATTTAAGGTTTGAGTTGATTTATTCCGGAATAATATTCTGTCGACTAAATAAAAATTCCTTCTATTTAAAATTTAAATAGAACTTCAACATATACGATAGTTGTGTGTGTGTGTGTGTGTGTGTGTGTATGTATATATGTAGATATGTACAGTATGTATATATATGTTTATATATACTCAGCAAAAAAAGAAACGTCCCTTTTTCAGGACTGTGTATTTCAACAATGATGTTTTAAAAATCCAAATAACTTTACAGATCTTCATTGTAAATTGTTTAAACAATGTTTTCCATGCATGTTCAATTAACCATAATCAATTAATTAACATGCACCTGTGGAATGGTCGTTAAGACCTTAACAGCTTAAAGAAAGTAGGCATTTAAGGTCACAGTTCTAAAAACGCAGGGCACTAAAGAGACTTGTCTACCGACTGTGAAAAACACCCAAAGAAAGATGCCCAGGGTCCCTGCTCATCTGCGTGAACGTGCATTAGGCATGCTGCAGGGAGGCATGAGGACTGCTGATGTGGCTAGGGCAATAAATTGCCATGTCC
>JANRMT010047355.1:158-12648 GCA_026402145.1 Polypterus bichir lapradei
GAACTTAGTCCTGTTTGCTGAAAGGATGTTATGGAGGAAAACACTGGAATAGCATTGTTTCTTCTGAATGTTTATCAGTGATCAGGGACCAGAATTATCAGAATATTCCTGCTTCACAAATAACTGATGTCTGTTTTTATTATAAAACTGAGAAAACCACACACACGCGCGTACACAACACAAACACTCAAACTCACAAATCGTGGGTCTCACACATTACTGATTAAGTGTATCTGTCATGGACGATCATTTTTTTCACCCAATAAAACTTTAGTTCGTCAAAGTTAGAAAGCAGCGCGATGATTTCTATTATTCCTTATTGGCAGCATTTAATTTAAAGATAATTCACGTCAACAAGATGAAAGAGTCTCTTATTTTGACAGGACGATCTTTTTTAGGCTTAAGCATTTTTGATTGACTTACAAAAGAAAACAGTTATTAATTTTACCCTCTTTGCTTCAAATTGGCTTTTAAAAAACCTTTTTTATAATTTGTTTATGACAGTATAAAATAACAAAAGTAGTGCTCAAAATTATAATGCGCCTATCTAACAGGAAGAGGTGGTGGTAAGAGTGAGATTGCTGACTCGCAGTTAAATGATCAATGGTTTGTGTCCTGGGGGGCTTCCTTTCTGTTATTTTATTTATTTATTTTTACAAATTGCTTTGAGTAGTAAGAAAGGCACTATAAAAACGTAAGGAATTAATAACAATAATAATAGTATTATTATTATTACTGTTATTATTATTATTTATTATACGTGTGAATGCGTGATCAAATTCAGCCGCTGCATAGTGGGGTATGAATAGGGACACTATGTGCTCGAGAATACCATGAGTTCATTGAAATAATTGCACAACAAGGTGCACACGCAATGCAAAAATAATGTGTATATTATTGAAGTAAAGGTTCATATAAATTAATTATATACAACTTTTTAACAAGTTGAGAGATGTCAACTGGTTAAAATGCACGAAATTATACATGTATTGTTTTATAGTCCACACATAGTGTATGTATATTATTAAAATAATGATATAAAAATCATATAAAATTGTATAGAATCTGCGTGGTAGAGTTATTTTGTGTCAAATTTCTTCACAGAAGTTTTTAATTAGTTTGCTTTAAAAAATCTTACGGCAAACATGTGAATCGTTGAAAATCGCTGATCTTAATCAATTTGTTTTAACGCATGCTCCGTGCAAAATGCTGTCATCTCTGTTAGTAAACATGCATGCGCAGTGATGTCCTGATGTCTGCGTATATTAAACGTATAGGTATATTAAACGCTATTGACGCTTTACTGGGGTGCTCTGTGATTGAGGGCGGACAGTAAACTTTGTTAAAATGATATTGAAAAATACCAGTCGTCAGTTGTATTTTCAGTCGTTTTGGCATGTTTACTGTTCTGTTACCAAAAAATTCTTCAACGGGGCTCATCAACAAAGAAACGTGGATAGTAAGATTTAGTAAAATATCAGTAATAATAATACATTGCTCGACACCCAGTAACACTTTACAAAGACATTTAAAAGACAGCTTGTTAAAATAAATGTAGCAATCCATTGTCATGCTATAAGTGACATCTTGCTCTTAAACATTTACACAGGTGGTTTTTCCTGGGAATTAAAAAGGGGGAAAAAATCCACGGGAAAGGTTTTGTTGTTGAACTCAAATTTCACCTCCGCCATGTGAGTCATTAAAACTATTGGAATGACGACACATGTCTCATCCACTGGTCGGGACGCTCGTTTTCCATGGCTGCTGTAGAGCCGTAAAATGTGTGCCCTCTGACTGCTGATTACAAAATGTACACCGGAGAGGTACAAATATGTAAAATTGATATTAAAAGGTTGTAGGTATAGTTTTCTATATAATCTTCTCCACTATGTGTCTGCATCCTATCCCCTACAGGGAACACTCATTTCCATGGCTGGAGCAGATCCATGAGCTTGTGTGCAAATTGTCTGCTGCTTTCAAAATGAACCCTGGATAACTAATATTATCTGAAATCCATGGTAAAAGATTGATGAAAGTCTTCTACATCACTTTCAAGTCTACTGTGTCCCATTGTCCTCTCCACTCACTTCTACAGCTGAGCTTTTGCGTCAGAGTTGTGAGCCCCAACTGTTGCTTGCAAAATGAACATTAGACAATTGTTATTGAATTGGCTGTTTTTTTTTTCATTATATTAATATTAAATTTATTTATTCATTCAGCCTCTGTTTAAAAAAAGAAGCACATTTTCCCTTAGAGGACAAGTAAAGCTCTATCTGTCTATCTATCTGAAATATATGAGACTTGGAAAAATTAATATTATTTGTCAAATGAAGTACCAAATATCCAATGATACACATTTGTAGGACAAGTCAATTAAAAGAGTCCAACAAACAGCAACTGAGATATTAAAACATTTTATTGAATCTGTTCTGACAATTATAGTCTTTTAATTAAAATAATGATTATAATTATCAGAAAACGTAGCCATTTTAATGTCAGCATAAAACCAGGCCAGTAACATCTTTGTGAAATAATATCAGCAGTTTTATAAATTCCAGAATGTACACTGATAGCACTGGCATAAACTTCCTTACAAGTATCTTTTGTCTCCTAAACTCAATAAATAACTTTCATATTCCTCCTGTTGCCCTGCTTGTCTTTTTTGACAATAGTAAAGGTCATCCCCTTGAAAAAATTATATTCATGCAGCAATTAATAATATGGTTATAATGTAAAACACTTCAAACAAACTTGCAAAATGTACATTTTCTTTGTTTAAGTTGACTTCTTCAATGGATCTAACACTTAAAACGTGGGGCACTACAACACACCTACACAAATATCTTTTAGTATTGTTTTAATATAGCCTTGAAAATTGTTAGTATCTGTCCTCTATCCAAGCCACCCATTAACAAAAGAGATTTACAGGCTTGGGCCAGAAGACAAAAAATGAAACAGAAAGAAATGCCAATCTAGTGCTTGCCACACTGATGCTCGCTCATACTACCACAATTTAAAAGTGCCACCCAACCTGATGCCAACTCTTTCAGATGGGTAGTGAAACCCGGAAAATGTATCAATGGATACAGGAAAAATGTTGAAAGACTTATTCTGACAGTGACCAAGTTGGGGATTGTTGATCTGTAAAGTTGCAGTAAAAATCAAAAGAAAATTTAAAAACCTGATTACAAAATATATCAAGAAACCTCAAAAGGTATATAATGATTCATTTATGAAAACTCCATAGAATACTTTCAAATACATGTTTTTCCTTCAACAGTCATGCTAATGTCAGAATTTGTGTGTTTTATCACCTATACTTTGTGCACATATTGAAGCTGTTTTATGGAAAACGCAAGCACATGAGTAAATAATTGTCAGCGGTTACAATTTAAATGTATATTTGCAGTATATACTGTATCCTGAAATGCCAAATTAGAAATGAGAAGATGATGAAAAGTTATTTTTTTCTTAATATACTTTAAACAAACTGATCACAAAATTTCCTAATCAGTTTGACATTGTTGGTACCCTAGAGTGGCACATATCTTGGAAGAAGTCCTATCAGGTTTATTTGGATTTTAAAAAACCTAAATAATAAATAATAATAATAAATAATAATAATCATATCTTACATTTATAGCATTTTTCTGGCTACTCACAGCGACATACTTACTGTAAAAAAAGACAGTGTAAGCGCTTGATTTTTTTTTTTAATTAGTGGATGAGTAAGGACTTAGTAGACAAAAAAGTGATATAGAAGACTTCCTTCAATCTCTTTAAATAAACTGTGGACAGTTTTGTAATTCCAGTATTAATTTACAAGCAGAAGACAGGGGGCACACATTTCTACAGCATAGACCAAGCTGTGGAAATAAGTGTCTCCTCTGCTAGAAGGGATTAAGAGACACACTCGATATGAAAGTGCTATAAAAGACTGTCTGATAGGCTTATTAAAGAAACTGCACAATTTTAACTGCCTGGTGTTCATTTTGTAATGGCCCACAGCAGATGAGGAATGCCACAGACTGCTACAAGTTTTTAAAATACATTTAATTAGAACATTCTAGACGAGAACAGGCCATTCAGCCCAACAAAGCTCGCCAGTCCTATCCACTTGTTTCCTCCAAGAAAACATCAAGTCGAGTTTTGAAAGTCCCTAACGTCTTACTGTCTACCACACTACTTGGTAGCTTATTCCAAGTGTCTATCGTTCTTTGTGTAAAGAAAAACTTCCTAATGTTTGTGCGAAATTTACCCTTAACAAGTTTCCAACTGTGTCCCCGTGTTCTTGATGAACTCATTTTAAAATACAAGTCTCGATCCACTGTACTAATTCCCTTCATAATTTTAAACACTTCAATCATGTCACCTCTTAATCTTCTTTTGCTTAATCTGTAAAGGCTCAGCTCTTTTAATCTTTCCTCATAATTCAACCCCTGTAGTCCTGGAATCAGCCTAGTCACTCTTCTCTGGACCTTTTCTAGTGCTGCTATGTCCTTTTTGTAGCCTGGAGACCAAAACTGCACACAGTACTCAAGATGAGGCCTAACCAGTGCATTATAAAGGTTGAGCATAACCTCCTTGGACTTGTACTCCACACATCGTGCTATATATCCTAAAATTCTGTTAGCCTTTTTAATGGCTTCTGAACACTGTCGGGAAGTTGATAGCTTAGAGTCCACTATGACTCCTAAATCCTTCTCATAAGGTGTACTCTCGATTTTCCGACCGCCCATTGTGTATTCAAACCCAATATTTTTACTTCCTATGTGTAATACTTTACATTTACTGACATAAAATTTCATCTGCCACAAATCTGCCCAAGCCTGTATGCTATCCAAGTCCTTCTGTAATGATATAACAGATTCCAAATTATCTGCTAATCCACCTATCTTGGTATCATCTGCAAACTTAACCAGCTTGTTACTTGTATTCCTATCTAAATCATTTATATATATTAAAAATAGCAGCGGCCCTAGCACTGACCCCTGTGGAACACCACTCTTAACATCGGCCAGTTCTGATGAGGTTCCTCGCACCATCACCCTCTGCTTCCTGTGTCTGAGCCAATTCTGTACCCATCTAAAAACATCACCCTGAACTCCCACTTCTTTTAACTTGATGCCCAACCTCTCATGTGGCACCTTATCAAATGCTTTCTGAAAGTCCAGATAAATAACATCATATGCTCCACTTTGATCGTATGCTTTTGTTGCAACCTCATAGAATTCCAACATGTTAGTAAAGCACGACCTCCCTCTTCTGAACCCATGCTGACTGGTCAGAATAACTCCTGTCCTTGCCATGTGTTGCTCAATCTTATCCTTAATAATTCCTTCCATTAATTTTCCTGTGATGCATGTTAAGCTTACTGGCCTATAGTTGCTTGGATCTGCCCTGTCACCCTTTTTATATAATGGAATGATATTTGCCATTTTCCAGTCCTTCGGAATCTCTCCAGTGCTCAGTGACTTCCTAAAAATATGTGTCAAGGGTTTATATATGTACTCACTAGCCTCCTTAAGAACACGAGGATAAATATTATCTGGGCCTGGTGATTTGTTTGATTTCAGCCTATTTAATCTGAGCAGCACTTCTCCCTCTTCAATTTCCAAATCCCTCAGTACCTCCTTAGTAGTTGCGTTTACCTCTGGGAGGTTATCCACTCGCTCACTTGTAAACACCTCCGAAAAATGGAAGTTTAGGGCATCTGCTATTTCATTGTCTGTATCTTTTAATTCCCCTTTACTATTCCTGATGAACTTGACCTCCTCCTTGACTGTTCTTTTACTACTAAAATACTGAAAGAATCTCTTGGGGTCTTCTTTCACCTTATCTGCTATATTCCTCTCCAACTGTCTTTTAGCCTCCCTGATATCCTTCTTAATGGTTGCTCTCATATTTTCATACGCTCTACGATTCACTTTGCAGTCATTAGTCTTATATGCCTTATACAGCAGTTTTTTCCTTTGCAACTTCTTTTTTAAATCTTTATTAATCCATCGTGGAGTTTTTTTTAGTTTCCTATTAATTCCAAATTTAGGTATGTATCTGTCCTGCATTACATGTAAAACATTTTTAAACCTGTTCCACTGCTCCTCGACTTTCTCTACACTTAAAAGCTTATCCCAGTCTATCCTACTTAGACTTTGTCGCATCTTCTCAAAATTAGCCCTACCAAAGTTCAACTTAACAATTTTAGTCTTTGCATCCATACTATTACAAAATACTGAGAACTGTATTACATTATGGTCACTTGACCCTAGTGGTTCAATTACCTCTACACCCTCAATTCTATCCTGATTATTACAGAATACTAAATCTAGACAGGCTTCACCCCGTGTTGGCACTTTAACATGCTGTGTTATAAAACAGTCGCTGATTACTTCTAAAAACTCCTGCTCTTGTGCTCCTCCATCTGCAAGGTTATCCCAGTTAATATTTGGATAATTAAAGTCCCCCATGACTATAATATCCCCCTGTAAACTTGCCTTTTTGATATTACTAAAAAGATGTGTGTTGAAATTATTGTCTGAATTGGGTGGTCTATAACATACTCCTAAAATAAGACCTCTTTCCCTAATATTTTCCAGGCGAAGCCACATGTCCTCACTAAGATGGGGCTCATCATCCAATTGAAGAGGACTTACATTTAAACCCTGTTTGGCATAAACAGCAACCCCACCTCCTTTTCTGTTCTGTCTATCCTTCCTAAAAAATGTGTATCCCTCTATGTTACACTCATCTCCATCTTTGTTATTTAGCCAGGTTTCCGTTATTGCTATAATATCATAATTATGCTCTGCTACATACAACTCCAACTCATTTACCTTATTTTTGATACTTCTAGCATTAAGGCAAGCTATTTTTAAAGTGTTAATCCTTCTACATTTACGTGTTTGCTTAGAATTTACATTACTATGCATTTTTTTTTCTACACCATTGTTTGTTCTTCCATATATAGATCTAAATCTGGCCTGTCCTAAACTCCCTGCTCCCCCATTCCCTAGTTTAAACAATCCTCGACTAGCCTACACATACGCCTCCCCAATACATTGGTGCCCCTCCGGTTCAGATGTAACCCGTCACGGCGGAACAGGTCCCATCTGTTCCAAAAGGAGTCCCAATGCCCCATAAACCTATACCCTTCTACCCTGCACCAAGATTTGAGCCACGCGTTAAGCCTTCTAATCTCCTCAATCTTACCTGGACTGGTGCGTGGCACAGGCAGAACTTCGGAGAAGACTACCTTGTCAGTTCTGCTCCTCAGCTTGGTACCTAACTCTTTGAATTTGGATCGCAGAACTGACAGACTACCCTTATGTATGTCATTTGTTCCAACGTGGACAATGACAACTGGATCCACCCCCGCTCTGGCCAAGAGCCTATCCACCCTTCCAGGGAGGTCTCCCACCTGTGCTCCCGGAAGGCAACACACTGTGCGAGACTCTCTCTCTCTGGAGCACACCTGCGCTTCAATCCCCCTAATGATTGAGTCCCCAACTATCACTACCTCTCTCTTTCTGGGAACTGGTTTTGAGGTGGCCCGTTGGGGCTCCTCAACCCTGCCTACCACCTCAGAATTATCAGAGTCACCGTCCAGCTCCGCAAGGACATGATAACGGTTAGACACTTCTAATTCTGGGGTTGATGCCCCCGGACAGTGTGCACCCTTTACCTTACGCCTTGTGACCGTGACCCACCTATTCCTACCTGTCTGGTCTGGAATCTCCTCCCGCGCCACCTTAGGAGTGCACACTATCTCTCTAAAGGACACCTGGGCCAAGTCCGCCAATTCTCTATTACAACGCAGGTCAGCCAACTCCTCCTCCAGTTCAGCGACCCTGAGCTCGAGGTGATGGATCAGCTGGCATCTCTTGCAGATGTAGCCCTCATAGACAACTGGCTCTTCCAAACCATCATCTAAAAAGTCCAACATCCAACAGGACTTGCATTGCACTGGCCTCATTATTAAAATTTGACTTGGGATTACTAAACTGCCTTAACTTTTTTTAACTTTTTTTTTTTTTTTTCTTAAAATTAAATTTCTTCTTTCAGCTGCTCCTTAACTTAAATGGTAACACTAAGATCTGCTACAGATATTTTACACCTTATCTCCTTAAGCTCCTGTACTGTTGTCCCTCTCAGCTGCCTGCTATTTGTCAATGAGGTTAACTTACTTTTCTCTGCCTCTTCTCCTGACTTTGCGCTCCTCTTACTGATAAGCTCTCCACTCGCACTGTTTGTATTCCCCCGTATTAATGAACCAATACGCTGTCGCCCACTTAACTGTTCTACCTCTGGACCGCTAAGGGCTGTTTAATCTAAAATAAACAAATAAATAAAACTTTACTACCTTATTTGCACCTACTGCTCCTTGTGCCTGATCGGCGTCAACGCTGGCCGTTTACCTGCACACTGCAGAGCTTCTACCTTTTGCTGTTTTGAAGTCAGCCGCGGCCTTTTTTTTCTTTTCCTTTAAACTAAGGAATCGCTGTTACGACGACGCGGTTATTTATTTACAAATGCCGATATCAGTTACTGCTGCTTTCTACCCTGCCGCCTCGATGCTAATTCAAATACAGATAACAAGACAGGTACAAGTACAAATAACTTTTCCAAGCGCACATCCAAACACCCAGCTACTTTTGCTCTTGTGCGGGCGAAAAAAAAAGCAAAAAAAAAACCCTTCTAAAGGGAAAAAAAGCTTTAAAAATTCCCACACGGCTCCTTAGCGGCAACCAAAACCCAAGTTTTTAAGAGTAAAATGTATTTTTTTTTATTTAAATCTCACACCACAGAACAAACCAACAACTCTCAACAGACTCTAGCGTTTGCAAAGAACACGTCAGCACAAAGCACACGTGACTCTCACGTAGTTGATGAGTTTTAATCTCCCATGAAAAACGGTGCACAGAACTCCTATGTGTTTTATAGGATAATTGCACCTGCTGTGAAAATGAGACTCCTCTCCAATGTACAGGGGTGAAAGGGTGGGTGTGATAGGAAATTTATTTATTTATTTATATAGAACTATATTTCATTCCAATAGTTTTAATGACTCACATGGCGGAGGTGAAATTTGAGTTCAACAACAAAACCTCTCCCGTGGATTTTTTTCCCCTTTTTTATTCCCAGGAAAAACCACCTGTGTAAATGTTTAAGAGCAAGCTGTCACTTATAGCATGACAATGGATTGCTACATTTATTTTAACAAGCTGTCTTTTAAATGTCTTTGTAAAGTGTTACTGGGTGTCGAGCAATGTATTATTATTACTGATATTTTACTAAGTCTTATTATCCACGTTTCTTTGTTGATGAGCCCCGTTGAAGAATTTTTTGGTAACAGAACAGTAAACTCGCCAAAACGACTGAAAACACAACTGACGACTGGTATTTTTCGATATCATTTTAGTTTACTGTCCGCCCTCAATCACAGACCACCCCGGTAAAACGTCAATAGCGTTTAATATTCCTGCAGCCTTAGAACGCAGACATCAGGACATCGCTGTGCGTGCATGTTTACTAACAGATATGACAGCATTTTGTACGGAGCATGCGTTAAAACAAATTGATTAAAATCAATGATTTTCAACGGTTACATGTTTGCCGTAAGATTTTTTAAAGCAAACTAATTAAAAACTTCTTTGAAGAAATATGACACAAAATACGTCTACAACGCAGATTGTATATCATTTTATATGATTTTTATATCATTATTTTAATAATATGCATACAGTATATGTGGACTATAAAGCAATACATGTATAATTTCGTGCATTTTAACCAGTTTACATCTCTCAACTTGTTAAAAATTTGTATATAATCAATTTATATGAACCTTTACTTCAATAATATACACATTATGTTTGTATTGTGTGACAGGTGTCTGGTCACACTTACAGGTAATCTAACCTAGACACCATTCAAATATCTGACTACGCCACCCAGTTTTATCAAGAGACTGGGAACTCCTGAAATTTACCAATAATGGCACACAGGTTTCTTTAAATTGGGCGGTGAGTAAACACACAATGAAAGACACAACAGTAATTTCAGGAAAAGCAACAGTAACTTCTATTACACCAGACAATAATAAGTACATTAAAAAGATAAATGAACATAAACCAAATCTAACAGTATCATGAAGAAAATTTCTTTTTTAGAAAGGAAAGCACACAGTCCACACTCTAAAAGTCCATTAAAAACAAGAATTGGAGGGTACAACCTTTAGTGGTGCAAAAGTCCAGTTTGTTCTCAGTGTTACCCCAACACTTAATTGTTCAACTGTCCACGGATGCACTCTTGTTCACCGGACACTCGTTTCCCAAGAGAAGTTTTTGTCAAAATCGCGGAATCCCTGTCGGCGTCTCTTCATCGTTCCTTTTTTCCACTCTGAGCTCCTTGTGTTGCTGTGACCTAGGCACGCCTTATTTCTTGTCTGCCAGCTTTGCTCGGTCCTTTCATGTGGCTTCCCTCTCTCGCTGGACCCACAACCGGCGTCTCCTTGTAGAGCTGTCTTTTCCTCCCTGCAAGTATTGCCGTCCTTGTGCCTCACGTCGTGCCAGCCACGTACCCTTGTCAGCCTGCGAGCCCCTGTGCTCTGTCCGAGTGTCTTGGCTGTGTTTTCAGTGGACTGTCCCCCTACCTTTTGCCTTCTCCTGGCCAGAGATTAAATCTCCTTCAGTCCCAACAACCAGATTAAACAATGGCACGTCTAAATTTCCTGGGTTTAACAAATAATGAAAACACAAGTTAACAAAATGTATTGTTACCAACCATTAATGAGTACAGATCTGCTGTTTAGAAACCAATATTGTCAAACATGTTAATTGCAAGTCAGGTAAATACAGACATTTCCAAGGAAGGAGAAGTTCTGTTATCACAACTTTGTATTGTTTGTAATCTGAACCAGCCAAAACCTTCAAAGTGGTGACTCCTTTGCAATACAGCAAATACCTACAATTTGCAAATAGCCTTTTAACTTCTCATCCCCAGTGCCAACAATGGGTGCCTATTGCCTGTTCATCTGCTGGGTTTTAAATGTAATATTGACATGTTTCTTTTCCTAAGAGAAAAATGGAATGACTTATGTGCAAAAAATGTCCCCCTCTGACAATTGCGTGTGCACCTTGCTGTGTAATTATTTCAATGAACTCGTGGTATTGTCGAGCACATAGTGTCCCTATTCATACCCCACTACGCAGCGGTTGAATTTGATCACGCATTCACACGTATAATAATAATAATAATAAAAATAATATTTTTATTAATTCCTTACGTTTTTATAGCGCCTTTCTTACTACTCAAAGCAATTTGTAAAAATAAATAAATAAAATAACAGAAAGGAAGCCCCCCGGACACAAACCAGTGATCATTTAACTGTGAGTCAGTAATCTCACTCTTACCACCACCTCTTCCTGTTAGATAGGCGCATTATAATTTTGAGCACTACTTTTGTTATTTTATACTGTCATAAACAAATTATATCAAAAAGGTTTTTTTAAAAGCCAATTTGAAGCAAAGAGGGTAAGTAATAACTGTTTTCTTTTGTAAGTCAATCAAAAATGCTTAAGCCTAAAAAAAGATCATCCTGTCAAAATAAGAGACTCTTTCACCTTGTTGACGTGAATTATCTTTAAATTAAATGCTGCCAATAAGGAATAATAGAAAACACCGCGCTGCTTTCTAACTTTGACGAACTAAAGTTTTATTGGGTGAAAAAAATGATCGGCCATGACAGATACACTTAATCAGTAGTGTGTGAGACCCACGATTTGTGAGTTTGAGTGTTTGTGTTGTGTACGCGCGTGTGTGTGGTTTTCTCAGTTTTACAATAAAAACAGACATCAGTTATTTGTGAAGCAGGAATATTCTGATAAACATTCAGAAGAAACAACGCTATTCCAGTGTTTTCCTCCATAACATCCTTTCAGCAAACAGGACTAAGTTCCTTGTTGAAACAGATCGCCCTTTAATGAAATGCTGCCAATACGGAATAACAGAAATCACCGGACGGCTTTCAGTCAATGATAAACCAGTGTCTGTTGAGGTGAAAAAATGGGAGTTACTGCGGTTGCTATCGATGCTTCCTGGTAACTCAGCTTTTGAGAAGAATCTGTTTTGTGAGGTGAAAAAATAATCGCCCTTGACAGATTCGCTTAATCAGTTGTACGTGCGACCCACGATTTGTGAGTTTGAGTGTGTGTGTGAGCGTGTACGTGCTTGTGTGTGGTTGTGTTAGTTTTACTATAAAAAAGTTAAACATCAGTTATTTGTGAAGCAAGAATATTCTGGTCATTTTGATCCCTGATCAACATTTAAAGAAACAGAGCAACTCCAGTGTTTTCCTTCATAACATCCTTTCAGCAAACAGGACTAAGTTCCTTGCTGAAGCAGATCGCCCTTTAATGAAATGCTGCCAATACGGAATAACAAATATCACCGGGCGGCTTTCCACCAATGATAAACCAGCGTCTCATGAGGT
>JANRMT010047380.1:751-12885 GCA_026402145.1 Polypterus bichir lapradei
ACGCCACCCACGTAATCACGTGAACTGACTGTCAACGCACTATGTAGAAAACCAGGAAGAGCTCCAAAATACGCTGAACAAAACATGCATTATATAATTGAGAAGGCAGCGAAACATTAAGAAGCGAGCGAGTGACATACTACCATATTCATCAGTACAGCTACTTCGGAAACAAAGCGAGGTATAAACCTAAACTTTAAATTAACTTAATAGACAGGCTGCCGCTGGTGCTTTTTGTGCCCACGGGTAATGCGGGATACAAGTTTAATGAGAGGACGCAGGAAATAAACGAGAGTTTTGATCACTTTGTAACTAAGTTAAAATTGCAGGTGAAGGGGTGTGCTTATGCAAATTCCGAGAGACTGTGTTTGTGGGGGATTGACAGCTAAGGCGGGTGGAGGAGTCACGTCATCATCTCCCCTCCCATTTACCTCATTTCGCTCTGAGCTGAGCTCCGCGGCTAACGCCGTCTTCCGAAGCAACTTCGTCACACTGCCACCAAATACAGAGAAATCCACAAGTTAATACACACTCTGACTCTAGACTTTCTCCACACTGAATCCTCCAGGCACTACTTACAAAAGGTTACATTGACAATCGTGTTACGTTATTTTTAAAATGTTTAATTTTCTTAGCACAAGCACAGCTGAGAAGCTTCGATGCATGTGCTCCATAATGCGTTAAAAAATAATGCATTTAATCACACTTTGCATTACAATCAAAGGGGAACTTTTGTCAATGCATGATTTCCTGGTACACCGATAACATTGATCAGCGCATCCCAATTCATTTTAGCCTCGCACCACCTTGGTTTGAGAAGAAGTATGAAAAAATATGAGGTTAACACAGAAAAACAGATCACCAATTGAAGCTTTATGAATAATCGATTCGCCATCAATAATTGTTTTGGTAAAGCCATACGCATTGTAATCCTCCTTCCATTTTATAATTTTTCCACCACTAGCCATGATTAAATGAATGGTAAAAAAGTAAGAGCGAAGCGAGGGTGATTTATTCAGGCAGGCAGGCAACAGCTCAATAGCTCGAATTTGGATATAAGTAGCTTCTATTTAGTCGCCAGAAATATCTTTGTTAGGAATGGAAGTTGAATTTAGTCTTTAAATTTCTATGGTAAAGAAAAAGTTATGCAATGATGACTACATTTAACTATATAAAGTCAAAACTTGTATATATAAAGTCATTTGCGAATATATAAGTCAAAACTTTAATATATAAAGTCAGGCTCGGTATATATAAAGTCAATACTTGTTTCTGAATATATAAAGTCAAAACTTGAATATATAAAGTCAGCGCTGGAATATATAAAGTCAAAACTTGAATATATAGCCTAAAGTCATTCCCAAATATATAAAGTCAAAACCTGAGTATATAAAGACAGCATTGAAATTTTTCGGAATATATAAAGTAAGCGCTGGAATATATAAAGTCAAAACTTAAATATATAAAGTCAGCGTCGGAATATATAAAGTCAGCGCTGGAATCTATAAAGTCAAATCTTGAATATATAAAGTCAGCCTCGGAATACAGGCTATAAAGTAAGCGCTGCAATATATAAAGTCAAAACTTCAATATATAAAGTCAGCGCTGGAATATCCATCCATTTCCCAACACGTTGAATCCGACCACAGGGTCACGGGGGTCTGCTGGAGACAATCCCAGCCAACACTGGGCGCAAGGCAGGAACCAATCCTGGGCAGGGCACATGCATCATTTTCAAAACATTAACCGAACAGTGTTTTTTTAATTTATTTTTCTAAATAGGTTTTTGTTAACTTAGTTTAGTTCAGAGTTGTTTCAATCAATAGATTTTGACTTTCACTTTATATATTCAGGAGTGAGTTTATATACTCCGATGATGACTTTATATAATCAGGAATGACTTTATAAATTCCGACGCTGACTTTATATATTCAGGTTTTGACTTTATACGTATATTCCAGCGATGACTTTATATATTCAACTTTTGACTTTATATATTCCAGCGCTGACTTTATATATTCTGACGCTGACTTTATATATTCAAGTTTTGACTTTATATATTCCAGCGCTAACTTTATATATTCAAGTTATGACTTTATATATTCAGAAAAAAGTTTTGACTTTATGTATACCGACGCTGACTTTATATATTCAAGTTTTGACTTTATATATTCTGATGCCGACTTTATATATTCACAAAATCAATTTATTTGCCTGTTTGGCACCCCATAGTATAAGTGTGCGTGTGTATATGTACACATGTATGTATATATATATATATATATATATATATATATATCTATACTAATAAAAGGCAAAGCCCTCACTCACTCACTCACTCACTCACTCACTGACTGACTCATCACTAATTCTCCAACTTCCCGTGTGGGTAGAAGGCTGAAATTTGGCAGGCTCATTCCTTACAGCTTACTTACAAAAGTTGGGCAGGTTTCATTTCGAAATTCTACGCATAATGGTCATAACTAGAAGCTATTTTTCTCCATTTACTGTAATGGAGTTCAGCACGAGGGGCGGAGTTTCGTGTGACATCATCACGCCTCTCACGTAATCACGCATTACGTAGAAAACCAGGAAGAGCTACAAAACGCGCTGAATAAAACATGCATTATATAATTAAGAAGGAAGCGAAACAATTAGAAGCGAGCGAGTGACATATAAAACCATATTCAGCGGCTTACGTGAACTGATGCAGTGCGCAGACAGAAAGCAACAGTTCCAAAGAGTGCTGAACAAAAACCGAATTACACTGCTACGCTCAAATAAACAAACCACACGCCGTGGCGCAATAGTAGAGGCTTCGCCTCTACTTCCGAGGTTCGATTCCCGAGAGGGGATGCACTAAGTATGTACGCGCGCTTCTCGATTTATCTTTAACCTCGCATCCCCTTAGTTTGAGACGTATGAAAACGCATGTGGTTAACGCAGAAAGACAGATCACCTATTGAAGCTTCATGAATAATGGATACTTTATTCGCGATCAATGATTGTTTTGGTAAAGCCATACTCAGTGTATTCATTAGATGAACGGTAAAAAAGTAAGAGCGAGGGGACGGTAACTTACTGAAGCACACAAGCAAAACCACAATAGCACGCGGGCTCGATGTACTGTAGTGCGCGTGACTTGTGCGATCACATTCCAAAAAATATTTCTTTTCAAGTTCTATTTAGTCCATATGAGTCAAACTCAAGGCCCACGGGCCACATCCGGCCCGGCGTGTAATTATATCCTTCCCGCGAGATCATTTTATATACTGTATTTTTGTTATTAATGGCCTGGGGATATGAAGCGCTGGTAACACAATAAACTACAGATCCCATAATCCAGCGCTTCAGCTGCCTTGCCGAACACTTACCACGTTAATCAAGTCTAGCTTATGATGCTACAAGTTATTGCCAAGCTAGCCCACACGATGCCAAAGAGAAAAGGTGATTCTAAACATAGAGCCTTTAAAAACCGATGGGAGGCTGAGTATATGTTTACTGACATTGCCGGTAAACCCGTGTGTCTCATTTGTGGAACATGTGTACAAAAACTGGGGTCTCCTTCCCAGCAAAAGTCGAGCAGCCGGCGCGCGCGCATAGCTGTGCCGGGATTTCAGACGCTGACTGCGCTTCTGCCTTAATTTAAAGTGAGCACTTTTAATTTTTTTCATCCTCCCCCTGAGCTATAGCCCAGACAAGTGCAAACACGGGACCCCTTTTCTGCACCACGGCAAAATAATATTAAGGCGATTCACACTTTCTTTTGCACGTATACGATTATGAGGTCCTCAGCTCGGATTATGAAGACACGCACACGAGTGAAGGACTGACAGTGCCATCACAGCCGATTAATGGCAGAGACGTCTCACCAGTCTACACAAGACCCACTGCGACTGTCCCCAAAAGGCGATCATAACGTCACCGAACACATCTCTCTATACTATATAAAAGAAAAATGCAACTTTCCTTTCTTTACACCTTTTTTCATTTTATCCCAAACCAAAGCCTTTCTCTCTTAACACTGCAGAGGACACAAAACAATTTTTCTTTAATTACTGGCAATACCGGTGAGGCACATTACCAGAGGCAGAAATTTGAATGTTCACATAGAAAATGTAATTTCTATATCACAGCCGTCGTGTAGCGCCTTTCAAAAGGGATCAACTACCGAGAGATGATCCATATACATTTTAGCTGCTGTTAGTACTACTTACCTGTTCTGTTATACCGTCTTTTAAAATGTAGTTTACCCGCAACCACTCGAGTAGTGCTCAATGTACCTGTACTTCTTAAAACGTTAATGTTTTACTGTTTAATAACTAATAGACTATATTTTATTATTTTTCCCTTGCACTCAGTGACCAAAGCTATACACACACATATAGACACATACATATATATACACATATATATACCTGTGTGTATGTTTGTATGTATGTGTATATATATATATATATACACACACACACACATATATATAATTTGTGTGTGTGTATGTATGTATGTGTGTGTATATATGATGTAGATAGATATGTATATATATATGTGTATATGTAGATATCTAATGTATATACATATGTATATATTTATATAGATATGAAGATATGTATGTGTATATATATATATATATATATATATATATATATATATATATATATGTAGACTCAAACCCATTATGACAGCAGCAATCCAAGCTGTGAGAAAACAGTAAAAAGGAGGCGTGTCAGATGTCGTGGTACATTTTCTAATGCAGCTAGACGAAAACAACTTCGTGACACTGCCGCCAAATACACAAAACAATTACTTTCACAATCATGTTACATTATTTTCAAATGTTTCCTTTTCTTTTTCATAACTTCTTTAACACACGATATCGCTGCGAAGTGCAGTTATTTTGCTATATATATATATCACAGCGACACTCATAACAGTGACAAAACAATTACATTGACAATCATGTTACGTTATTTTCAAAATGTTTCCTTTTGTTTCTCTTTCCTTCTTTAACACACTACTTCTCCGCTGCCAAGCGCGGTTATTTTGCTATATATATATATATAGATATATATATATATATATATATATATAGATATAGATATAGATATGGGAACAACACTCATATCAATGACAAAACAATTACATTAACAATCATGTTACGTTATTTTTAAAATTTTTCCTTTTCTTTTTCATACCTTCTTTAACACACTACTTCTCCGCTGCAAAGCGCGGGTATTCTGCTAGTATATATATATATATGCGAGCAACACTCATGACAATCACAAAACAATTACATTTTCAATCATGTTACGTTATTATTGAAATGTTTCCTTTTCTTTTTACTTCTCCGCTGCCAAGCGCGGGTATTTTGCTATATATATAGTGTGACGGACAACCGGGTCCCATGCCCGGCCGGGATGCCTCTGCTACATACGTCCCGAGGGAGCCACCATGGACAGTGCAATGCCTCCCCCGGGGCGCCTGGGGGCAGCCTCCCTGGCCGTGGGTCCTTCCTCAGTCTCCCCCGTGGCTCCATGGGACATGGAGTCCACCACAGCCCGGTTGGGAGATGGGGTGGCCGCTAGGGGGTGCTGCGGAAAGCCAGCCGCTACAATGGACGACTTGCCAGCCCCACCCGGAGGTGCAATTAAGACCAGCTGGTCAGGCACCTGGAGCACTTCCGGGTGGGCTATAAAGCAGGCAACCTCCCTCCATTCTGGGCCAGAATCGGGAGGAAGAGGACGAGGTTGCCTGGGAGGAGCGGTGGTGGCAGAAAGGCTTGGTTGTAGTTTGTTTGGTGCTTTTGGGACTGTGTATTGCCTGTGGGTCACGGGGAAGACGTGCACCCACGGGTGAAGTAAAAACAATAAAGCCTGTGTTTTGTACACGTGTCTCTGCGTGGTCTGTGCCGGGTCGGGCACTATATAGCGCCTTTTACAATATATATATATATATATAGATATAGATATATATATATAGATATATAGATATGACAACAACACTCATATCAAAGACAAAACAATTACATTAACAATCATGTTACGTTATTTTTAAAATTTTTCCTTTTCTTTTTCATAATTTCTTTAACACAATACTTCTCCGCTGCGAAGCGCGGGTATTCTGCTAGTATAATATATGTGTGTATATATATTTTTATATATATATTGAAATATTCTTACTGTCAAATAATGCAAAGAGTACACGACACGTGTTTCGCCCAAATTTTGGGCTCATCAGGTGTACACACTCACTGCACCCCCTCTCGGGAACTGAACCTTGGAGGTCAGCGCTAGAGGCGAAGCCACTTGTGTTGTGCCACTGCATGTGGTTTGTTTATTTGACAGTATGTAGATCGGGGTATATATATATATATATAAGATAACTCCTGTAGCCACAGTAAATGCCTTTATTGAATAGACAAACCAGGGGTGAACAAGTTCCTTTCGACTGCAGCCACAGCCGCGACACACATAAAAAACATCAATAATAACTCATAAACTTGCAATATTATTTAGGAAAATTGCAACATTTTACTCACCAAAAATTCAGTTTATTTGTAAACAAAATCCATCCTCCTCTCTTTCCTCAAAAACAGTTCAATTACTTTGTCTAACAGATTATCCGTGTGCTTCAGTTCCATCAAAAAGACCCTTTCTATCGCCATCGAAGCTAATGCTGAAAGTCGAACCTGCCTTATCGTATTTCTGGCATAAGTTTTAATTCGCTTTAGGGCTGAAAATGTCCGCTCGACAGAAGCAGTGTACACGGGAATGGTCACTGCCAAATATACTAATGTGAACAGCTGCCCCATGCTCTCATTCAGATTTTTCGGATGAAGGAAGTCAAGGAGATCAGTGGGAGGTTTTCCTGCAAAATCATCCATGGCATACATTACAGTCAGTTTTGTTTTTAGCCGAGACAGATCAAAAACCGCTCTGTGGCTCTTGTGTTAAACCGGAGAAGGCTGCATGCAGGGAAATTTTCTTGTATTCCCGAAACTTTTGGGGCTCGAGGAGCGTGACAAACATCAGGTTTTCGTGGTCTTGAAATCTGGTCTGTGTCTGGCAAATAATATTGTCCAGAATCCTGCCATGGTGTTGGCCGTAGTGCGTGTGATGTTCTTGTGCTCAGAGCGCTTGTGGTGCATTCAGTGGCCTCATAGAGTTGCTCATATCGGCTTCTATCCAATCAATGGGTCTGAATATGGTGACTTTGCCGTACGCCTGCTAGAGGGCCCTACTGACACCAACTCAAAATCTGATTGGTTGAAGCAACAGGTTAATCGACATTTATTCTATGTTAGAGTGCCTGCACAACAGATTGTGAAGGCCTCTCTGCCTGGCAACAAATGATGGCTGAAATGTGATTGGTTAAATGCTTTAATACGAAAATACATGTCTGGAAGCAGCACAACCATCGGAAAAGCTATGAAAGGAAGCGGACAGACTATTTGGAATTATTTAATAAGTATTCATGGACAAAATATAATTAACATCAGTTTGTATTTCAGATATTTTTTTAGGCCAGCAGAGAAGGCATGACTTCACCAGGCCTTTAGTATCGAGGCTTTATACCCTGCATCTTCTCATTAAAGTTGTATTTTGCAGATATCTTGTGTGATCTTGCGATGTCCACGGCTTTATTTAATTTTAGCTCAGACCTGGCACTTAAAAGTTTCTCTCGCACTTCCGCTGAGGGAGGGTTTCCGCAGTAGCTGCACTTATGAATATGCTAAGCACAGTCCTTCACCCGCGAATATTTACCTTATATGGGCAGGCACTCAATTACATGGGCGGCGTGATGATGCGAGACACAACTCCGCCTCACATGGCCACTGAGCTGCAGTCTATTACAGTATATGGACGAAAGTAGGTTCCAGTTATGACCGTTATGTGTAGAATTTCGAGATGAAACCTGCCCAACCTTTGTAAGTAAGCTTTAAGGAATAAGCCTGCCAAATTTCAGCTTTCTACCTACACGGGAAGTTGGAGAATTAGTGATGAGTGAGTCAGTGAGTAAGTCAGTCAGTCAGTCAGTGAGGGCTTTGCCTTCTATTAGTATAGATAGTGGAAGACACCCCGGACACAGACAGGCAGACATCGTTTTAAGCACCACCACACGTTTATTTACAAGTCAACTATATACAGGTGTGCACACAAACCCCCAAAACTCCCCCAAAGCCCAGGCTTCACAATGCCTTTTCCTTTTTCAGGCCACCTCTGTTCCTCTCTTCCCGAGCTCTGTCCATCTACACTTCCGACTCCAGCTATTGAATAAAGAGAGGCGCCCCCTTTTATCTCCACCCGGACATGCTCCAGGTGCCTCTCAATTAGTTTCTGCCGACACTCCCCAGTGTGGCAGAAGTACCGGCGGCGCACCCGGAAGCACTCTGGGTGTCCCTGGTCTTCTTTCCCCCGGGTATATATATTATATTTCAGAATAATATTGTCATGCTTGATGTATTTCAGCTAGGTATGGAAAGATATGTAGTGTTATCTTTTTGCTGGAGATGTGTAAGAAAACTGTTACTTGGACACAACTGAAGATTATCCTACTTGTTTCAAGTAATGCCTCTTATAAACCAAACAGGCCACAAGATACCAGACTATGACAAGTTGTAACTACAAATCAATTTGCTGGGAAAAAAACAGGTTTGTCAATTTCTTCATGGATTATTTCAGAGGAAACATTACAAATTTGGCAAACTATTAAGCACCACATCCATAGTTGTGATACACAGCAGAAAGCAGCCTATAGAAGGAAAGGCATAAATATATCAGAAGAAGGTGATGCATTTAAGAATAAATAGGAATGAGTCTTTATCACAAGCAGCCACAATTGCTCTAAAGGTAATGGTCTTGCTGAGAAAAAATTGTACATTGTATATACAAAACATGGCTAGATGTGACCAGCACCTTGGTTTCTAAACCTACTCACAATTGCCTAACAGAAACATACTAAGCCCTTTAAGTCATCAGTAGAAATGGATGTTCACAGACAAAATCAACAAGATAGCAGCAAAAAGACACTTTGAATCAAACCAAAAAGGTTTGGTCAGCTCTTAGCAGAGGAACTTTTTGTTTGGATACTGGAGTAGGACATGTGTATGGCAGAAACTAGAAACTACCCATCACAAAGGAAAATTACAACTTGAAAGAGATTATTGAACAGAAGCTGTAGCCCAAAACAATTCTGAACATACTGCATGACAAAGATTTTAGGCAGATTACTTTATTTTAATAAAGATGGTGCTTTACTGGTGAAATTTAATATTTTCTCAGTTTCTTTTGATCTAAATTATGTGCTTTATAATTGGAGGCCACTAATAGTCAAGGGCATTAAGAACTTTGTGCTTAATAAACATTCTTCTCGTATAATGCGTGTTCTGTTTATACAGGCACCTACAAACAGCATATATTCTTTGTAGTTTAGTTCAGCTTAGTGTAAAAAAGAATCTATGCTTATTAATTTACTATTCCAATAATTGAACATGGCGTAAAACAGGAAACACTATGTGTTTTTCATGCAGTTTTCAGTTTTGCTGTGCTTTTCACATTTGTGCTTGTTCTATAGGAAGAATTTTGTCTGTACCATTGTTTAACATTTTATGCTTATTCTGTTCACACTACCACTGTGTATACTGTATTTTCTTTCTGTTTATATTTTATATGTATTACCTTCATGTATGTATTAGTTATTTGCTTTTTTTTAGTTTGTTCACTTTATGAGCCTAAAGGAGTTGAGAGTTGAAGCAGGAGATGTGAGACCAACCTGAGGCCTGTACAAGCCTTTAAAATCCTCAGGGCTAACACTGAGACATTAGCTAGCATCAAGCTCATGATGTTTGATTCCCATACTTGGATTACCAATATAATCTGTAATATAATCCAAACATTCTTGTTTTTGATTTTACTGGGATTTAGACATTCTGTTCTGATTTAAGATTTTGTGGATTTTAATTTTGTTTTCCAATTCGGACTCCATTTGTTTTTGGGGTACTGAATGGACGCATGGTCTGAGGCTGTGAAAATGTGTGTAGCTTTATGCCAAGTTTAGTTTTTATAGATCTCGATGTGTAGCAACATTTTTGTGCTTAGGCACCATTTATAGATGATGCAGCTAGAGATTGAAAAGGAGTATAAACTGATCAAACCCCTGTTGATCACTCCCAAGCAAATTGGCCCTCTAGCTGAGCATGTTCACACAGCTGATGCACGTATCTCAAGGTTCGCCTACAAGGAATACCCAGATATCGATCTGTGGGTGGCAAGCTGGCTACCACACTTCACAAGGTGGCATGGCTAGCTGGTGTACTCAACGGATTTCCAGCCGCTGGACTACTTCAGGCTGTTTTTTTTCCTGAGCCTGCCTATCAGGAAAAATCAGCTATCAGCTTATTTCTGATGAGACAAACAGGTACACCAAGCAATTTTTTGATTCCCGTGTTTAGCTTCTACCGCATTCTCATTTTTCAAAGAGGAAGCCCACAACAAAAGACAGGATGAAGGGCTACGTGGCTTTGCAAATGGAGATGGGACTAGACTGGCACTATAACTTTAGGGCACACTCGTCCAACCGTGCTCCGTTTCCTGATTTTATTCATTTTTGTGAGAACCAGAAGCAAATCCCAAGGGATGATTCAAGCTATAACCCCATGTATAAAGTTCAGCCTCTGTTAGACCCTCTTTAGCCTAATTACAAACAATTTTATAAGCCTGGTCATGACAGACCCAGCCGGGGCAACCTGGAAGGACCGGGAGGTGGCATATACGTCCTCCGGGCCACGAGGGGGCAACCGCCCTGGATCCGGAGAAGACCATGGGAGAGGAACAAGGAGGCTCAAGCCCGTTGGGGCCTGTGGACACTGCCAGGTGTTGCCCCGAGCCTTGTGGAGCCCGGGAAATTTTCACTTCCGCCACACCCGGGAACATGGTGGATGATCCTTCCAGGGACGCCTGGAGTGCTTCTGAGTGCTCTCCTGACACTTCCGCCACACCAGGAGGTGTCGTCAGATGGAGCACCTGGAGCACATCCGGGTGGGAATAAAAGGGGCCGCCTCCCTACAGTCTGGGACATCTGGCACATCGACTGAAGCAGGAGCTCCAAGAGACGGGATCCAGGAGTCAGCTTCATGTCGCTCCACAGGGGCGCAGATAGCAAGGAGTCTCTTCCTTTCCCATAGGGTGACTCAAGCCATCGGGGCACTCCAGAAAAAAGGGAAGCACCAGAGAAATGAAGCCGACTCTTCCCACAAAGGGAGACGTGAGCCCTTGAGCTCACGTACGGAGACGGGCAGGCCTCTGTGGGTGCAGAGGGAAGCCCCAAAGTCAGCGGGGAAGCCTAGAGTGCGAGTGGTCCCAATGGATGTCCCAATAAGGGGGGCATGGAACCCGCGGAAGGGTTCTGGTCTGAGAGGGGAGCACTGCCTGTGCGTGGCATGGGAGGACGCCAGATGGTGGTGTCCAGGCAGCGACTCTGCCCCTGTTTCTGCTGTTTGGATTGCAGGACTGGACCCTGGATTAGCAGTTGGACCTGCTTCGTGGGGAATCTGCCCTCGCGGGACGGGCCGCTCCGCCCGACGGGTCTTCACTGGCGAAGGGGCAGTGTAACGGGAGGCTGGGGGACAGACCCAGCCAGGACGCCCGGAAGGACCAGAAGGTGGCATATACAGTGGGATGCAAAAATTTGGGCAACCTTGTTAATAGTCATTATTTTCCTGTATAAATCATTGGTTGTTACGATAAAAAATGTCAATTAAATATATCATATAGGAGACACACACAGTGATATTTGAGAAGTGAGAAGTGAAATGAAGTTTATTGGATTTACAGAAAGTGTGCAATAATTGTTCAAACAAAATCAGGCAGGTGCATAAATTTGGGCACCACAAAAAAGAAATGAAATCAATATTTAGTAGATCCGCCTTTTGCACAAATTACAGCCTCTAAACGCTTCCTGTAGGTTCCAATGAGAGTCTGGATTGTGGTTGAAGGTATTTTGGACCATTCCTCTTTACAAAACATCTCTAGTTCATTCAGGTTTGATGGCTTCCGAGCATGGACAGCTCTCTTTAACTCACACCACAGATTTTCAATTATATTCAGGTCTGGGGACTGAGATGGCCATTCCAGAAC
>JANRMT010047385.1:0-17533 GCA_026402145.1 Polypterus bichir lapradei
TATATATATATATATATATATATATATATATACATAGCAAAATACCCGTGTTTGGCAGCAGAGAAGTAAAAAGAAAAAGAAACATTTTAATAATAACGTAACATGATTGACAATATAATTGTTTTGTCATTGTCATGAGTGTTGCTGGCATATATATATATATATATACACTCACACACACACACATATATAAACATATATATACACATCATATATATATATACATATACATATAAATATATATACATATATACACATATATATATATACACACACACACATATATATACATATATACACATATATATACACACAAACACATATATATATACATATATACACATATACATATCTACATATATACTGTATATACACATATATATATACAAATCTACATATATATCTACATATATATATTAGGGGTGGGACTCGATTAAAAAAATTAATCCAATTAATTAGAGGCTGTGTAATAATTAATCTTGATTAATCGTATGTAATCGCACACGTAAATTTGCCCCAAATCGCAAATGTGTTTTTTTTAATTTAAAAGGGTTTTAGTGGGCGACAGAATCAAATAATAGACATGGACATGAATATTGTAAACTCAAGCTCTTTTAATTTCTGAAAAAAATAAAATGCTTTTAAACTGCATTTGAATTCAAAACAGAAACAGAAATATCATCCCTGGTTAAAATTGGGCAGACTTAAAAATAAAGTGGTAGTTTAAGTACTTTAAGTACATTTTCAGAATGGTATTGTCTTTAAATAATAATAACCAAAATTTCAACATAAAGTGCAGTTTTTCTTCTTAAAAAAATAAGTCAGAAACATAAAAGGTAATTTGACCAACTTAATCTTTAAACTCTGAGTAACCTTAGCCAAAATTATTTTGTACATTAGGCTAAAACAGTGTGATCATTGAACATTTTGTAAGTAGATGTAATTAGAATTACTAATGGTGACGGAAGTCCAATGATCCCCAGTAAGAGCCACAAAGTCCGCTTTCTGTAATGCATCTAATTTTGCTTGCTTTTCACTGTGCACAAAACCATGCTTTTATCAAGGCTTCGCTCGGGTAGTTTTTTGAAATTAAATTTTCCTCCGATCAGGAACGCGCTTCATTCCGAGTGTAACATTTTTGTAGCTGTGATGTGTGCATCAGTGTAATCGATGTACCAGGAAATCATGCATTGACAAAAGTTCCCCTTTGCTTGGAATTGAAAGTGTGATTAAATGCGTTATTTTTTGTTATGGAGTACATGCATCGAAGCTTCTCAGCTGTGCTTGTGCTAAGAATAGGAAAGATTTTAAAAATAACGTAACATGATTCTGCGTTAACCGCATATTTTGTCATACGTCTCAAACCAAGGAGATGCGAGGTTAAAATGAACCGAGAAGCGCGTGTACATACTCAGTACATCCACTCTCGGGAATCGAACCTCGACGTAGGCGATAGAGGCAAACAATTGCGCCACGGTGTGTGGCTTATCTACAGTATTTGAGAGTATGTAGATCGAGTTATATATATATATTCGCAGCGGAGACGTAGTGTGTTAAGGAAGCTATGAAAAAGAAAACGGAAAATTTTAGAAATAACGTAACATGATTGTCAATATACAGTAATTTTTTGTGAGTGTTATTGAGTGTTGCTGTGATCAAGGATTCGATTATCATTATTTGTTTCAAACAGGGTCGTATTTGTACGATGTGTTGTGTTCAAGTTACATTCTGTGTTTGTCAGTCGTTGTAAAGATTAAATTCTGTAATTACAGCCACATTAGCTCCACAAATGAGACACACGGGTTTACCGGCAATGTCAGTAAACATATACTCAGCCTCCCATCGGTTTTTAAAGGCTCTATTTTCAGAATCAACTTTTCTCTTCGGCATCGTGTGGGCTAGCTTCGCAATAACTTGCAGCATCATAACCTAGACTTGATTAACGCGGTAAGTGTTCGGCAAGGCAGCTGAAGCGCTGCATTATGGGATCTGTAGTTTATTGTGTTACCAGCGCTTCATATACCCGGGCCATTAAGAACCATAATACAGTATATAAAATGATCTCGCGGGCCGGATATAATTACATGCCGGGCCTGATGTGGCCTGCGGGCCTTGAGTTTGACACATATGGACTAAATAGAACTTGAAAAGATATATTTTTTCGTACATCGAGCCCGCGTGCTATTGTGGTTTTGCCTGCGTGTCTCAATAAGTCATCCTCCCCTCGCTCTTACTTTTTTACCATTCATCTAATGAATACACTGAGTATGGCTTTACCAAAACAATCATTGATGGTGAATAAAGTATCCATTATTCGAGTATGTTGATCGGGGTATAAATATACATATATATATATACCCGCGTATCGCAGCGGAGACGTAGTGTGTTAAAGAAGCTATGAAAAAGAAAAGGGAACATTTTAAAAATAACGTAACATGACTGTCAATATACAGTAATTGTTTTGTGAGTTTTACTGAGTGTTGCTGTCATCAAGGATTTGATTATCATTATTTCTTTCAATCAGGTTCGTATTTGTAGGATGTGTTGTGTTCAAGTTACATTCCGTGTTTGTCAATCGTTGTAAAGAAGACAGGTTTTATTCATCGATTCGTTTCTTACTGCATCAATAAACAGCTCGTCTTCTTCTTTATCTGAGACCTGACACACTGCATGCACGGGTTTTTTTTTTTACACTGTCTTCCTTTAGCGGGACATTGACTTTTTCCACCGTGTGCTTTGTTTTCGCAGTAGCTGCATTTATGAATATGTTTGTATGTATCACACGCTTCATATTTTTTTGCTGCCTTTTCAATTGTGTAATTCGGTTTTTGTTCAGCGCTCTTCGGAACTGTTGCTTTTTGTCTGTGCACTGCGTCAGTTCACGTGAGCCGCTCGGTGTACATGCATCGAAGTTTCCCAGCTGTGCTGCTGCCATCTCGTGCTATGTCCATGGCTGTATTTAATGTTACCGAAGTCCCGGCACTTAAAACTTTCTCTCGCAGTTTTGCTGAGTTTGTGCCAAACACCACCCTGACCATCTCATCTTCCTCTGCATAAGCACAGTCCTTCACCCGTGAATATTTACCCGTGGCAGTTTGCTATTGGATTGCTGCTGACGGACGGCCTTATATGGGCAGGTACTAAATTACAAACGCCAGCGGCAGCCTGTCTATGAACTTAATTTAAAGTTTAGGTTTACATAGTGCTTTGTTTCCGAAGTAGCAGAACTCATGAATATGGTTGTATATGTCACTCGCTCGCTTCTTATTGTTTCGCCTCCTTCTCAATTATATAATGCATGTTTTCTTCAGCGCTTTTTGGGCCTCTTCCTGGTTTTCTACGTACTGCATGATTACGTGGGAGGCGTGATGATGTCACAAGAAACTCCGCCCCCACGGGTTTCAAGCTCATCTCCATTACAGTAAATGGAGAAAAACAGCTTCCAGTTATGACCATTACACGTAGAATTTCGAAGTGAAACCTGCCCAACTTTTGTAAGGAAGCTGTAAGGAATAGGCCTGCCAGTCAGTCAGTGAGTGAGTGAGTGAGTCAGTGAGGGCTTTGCCGTTTATTAGTATAGATTCTCCCCTCCTATTAGCAACATTTACAGAAGCTAGAGATAATCAAACTCTGTCTCAAACTTTTCGCCAAGCATTAATCACCGTTTTTCCTAAACAAAATAAGGACTTACTGCAATGTGCATCATACAGACCAATTTCACTTTTGAATAATGACGTTAAGATACTCTCAAAAATCATGGCTAGAAGGATGGAGAAAGTGCTCCCTTCGGTAATATCACAAGATCAAACTGGATTTATCAAGGGTTGACACTTATCTTCCAATCTTCGACGCCTGTTTAATGTAATATACTCACCAACAAAGTCAAACACCCCAGAAATATTATTATCATTGGATGCAGAAAAAGCATTTGACATGATTGAATGGAAATACCTTTTTCCTACATTGGAGAAATTTGGGTTTGGCCCGAACATTTGTGCATGGATCAAACTACTATATACAAATCCAGAAGCTTAAATCTGTATCAACAGCATTTGTTCAGACTACTTTAAACTAGAATGTGGTACCAGACAAGGATGCCCCTTGTTACCGCTGCTATTTGCAATCACCATTGAACCACTGGCAGTTCACTGTCGTAATACAGATCAGATAAAGGGGATTATCAGAGAAGGACTGGAACAGAAATATTCTCTATATGCAGATGATATGGTACTGTATATATCAGACCCACAAAAGTCTGTGCCTGCAGTCTTAACAGCAGTCACAGAATTTCAAAAGATCTCTGGTCTCAGAATTAATCTTAATAAAAGTGTTCTCTTTCCAGTGAATTCTCAAGCATATATTAGATTAGACACCCTACCTTTAATCATTGCAAAACAGTTTAAATACCTAGGGGTAAACATCACAAGTAAACATAAAGCTCTTTATCAACACAATTTCGCCGTCTGCATGGAAAAAATTAAGCAAGATTTGCATAGATGGTCAACCCTTCATCTCTAGCTGGAAGAATTAACACTGTTAAGATGAATATTCTTCCTAAGCTTCTTTTTTATTTCAAAACATTACAATATACATCAATAAATAATTTTTTAAACAATTAGATTCAACAACAACCTCATTTATTTGGAACTCAAAACATCCACATATCGAAAGAGCGACCCTACAAAGACCTAAGGCAGTAGGTGGCATGGCTCTACCCAACTTTCAGTTTTATTACTGGGCAGCAAACATACAAGCTATAAAAACCTGGACACAAACAGATGAACATTCACAGGCCTGGTCCGCAATACAAGTAAAATTCTGCAGTACTTCTTTATATTCCCTGCTCTGTGCACCAATAAATGCAAGTTATCAGCAATATACTAATAACCCAATTGTGCTTCACTCACTCAGAATATGGAACCAATGTAGAAAGCATTTTAAGATGGAGAAGCTTTTATCTGTGGCACCTCTGCAAGAGAACCACCTCTTTCAACCTTTGCAAACATATGCAGTTTTTAATATCTGGAAAAAAATTGGGATTAACTTGCTTAGAGATCTTTATATAGACAACATCTTTGCATCCTATGAACAATTACATTCCAAATTTAACATTCCAGCTACACATTTCTTTCACTATCTTCAAATTAGGAACTTTGTTAAACAGAACCTGCCTGATTTTCCTCATCTTGCACCCTCATCCATGCTGGAAAAAATATTGCTCAATTTCAAAGACACCATCTCTGCAATATATTAAATTATTTTACAATTCCTCTTTTTCAAAGATCCAAGAGGACACTGGGAAAAAGATCTCTTAATCAATATATCAGAAAAGGAGTGGAAAGTAGCAATGCAGAGAATTCACTCAAGCTCCATATGCGCAAAGCATACAATTATTCAACTCAAAACTATATATCGAGCACATCTGTCTCGCCTAAAACTTTACAAAATGTTTCCAGGGCAAGATCCAACCTGCGAACGCTGCAATCAAGTCCCAGCCTCACTTGGTCACATGTTTTGGGCCTGCACCAAATTAACATCATTTTGGACCAAAATGTTTAAGTGCCTTTCAGACAGCCTTGGTGTCACAGTCCCTTCTAACCCATTAACAGCTGTGTTTGGTGTTCTTCCAGATGGGTTTAAAGTGGAGAAGGACAAACAAACTGTGATTGCATTCACCACACTTTTGGCACGCAGACTTATTTTGCTAAACTGGAAGAATCCTAACTCTCCTCTTTTAAGTCAGTGGGAAACCGATGTTTTATACTATCTGAAATTGGAAAAAATCAAATACTCAGTTAGAGTACTCTGTACAGATTTTTTTTCAAAACATGGCAGGATCTAATCAGTAATATTTTAGAATAAGCTTTTAAAGCACAGAGGAAGCAATTATTTCCACATTTCTTTTTCTTTTCCATTCATCTCTATTGCTTATCAAACTCATCAATTTAGGTATGTTTACAAGCCTTAAGTTTACCCCATTGGCCATGCTCTCTCTCTCAGGGGTGGGGGTCAACTTGTTCTCAATCCTACTTTTTGTAAAAATTGATTGATTTGTATGGAATGATTACAATAAAATTAATAAAAAAAAAGATAAGATTGTCCACTGTATCAAAAGCTGCAGTAAGGTCTAAAAGTACAAGCACAGAACACTGGCCTGCATCAGCAGCAATTAAAAGATCAATTAAAACTTTAAGAAGAGCTGTTTCTGTAGAATATCTCCTCTGAAAACTAGATTGAAAAGAATCAAAGAACCACTGCTCTTCTAAGAAGGAACAAAGTTGCTGTTCAACCACCTTTTCCAAAACTTTGGCAATAAAAGGCAGTTTATTGTAATTACTCAAAAGAGAGGAATCACAATTACACTTTTTCAAAAGCTTTTGAATTACAGCATGCTTAAAATACGATGGAACCACACCAGATCTCAAAGAGCAATTTATGATATTCAAAAGGCACAGACCTATACAACACAAAGTTTTTAACATTAATGACACTGGCAACAAGTCAGAAGGACATGATGAAGGTTTCATCTTTCTGAACAAGTCAGAAAGATCAGAGAGTGAAACTTCCGAGAAGATAAAAGACTAATATTTGCCCGAACAACATTACCCTTACCAATAAACTATTTAAAGTTATTGAAGTCACTGTTGGAGAATACCTAAATAATAGATCGAGTTGGGGAAATAATATTGAGAATAGTATCGAATAGAACTTTGGTGTTACTCTTGTGAGTCTGAATGAGATTGGAAAAGTAAGCTGTTCTACCATCCCTGACCAAAGAATTAAAAGAACTAAGTAAGTCCTTTAAGTGAGAACGATGAACGTCCAGATTGGTAGACTTCCATAGGTGCTTCACTTTTCGGCAGGAACATCTGAGATTATGGACAGAGTCATTCATCCAAGGAACTGAGTGGGTAACAGAACGCTCCCTGATTTTAAAAGGAGCAATCTTGTTCAAAATATCAGTATGGTGGTCATTAAAACATTGAGCTGCTAACTCAACATTACTGCCAGCATCAGATGCCACAAACAAATTAACAAACTGATTAATCACTGACTCATTAATGAAACAAATATGTCTAGAATTAACACAAGGTGCCAACTCTAAATTAGAAGACAATTCAAACAAAACACTCTTATGGTCACTAAAAGTTACATCACAAATAGTAACATCATTTAAAGTAACTCCATATGAAAAAAAAAAGTCCAATGTGTTTCCCCCACTATGGGTAGGGCCAACAACATGTGGTACAAAATTAAAACAGTCGGTAATACACAAAAATTTGGAAGCCACATGAATGTTAAAATCACCAAGCATTAATATTCTGTCCAGCTTAATAGTGGAGGATAAAAATCTTGAAAATCATTAAGAAAAGGACTAATCACACCAGGTGGATGATTAAAATACAGTATATTGGGCTTAAACGCCCAACTTTAACAATCTGAAGTTCAAAAGTCTTCTTTGGAATGGTAGTAACAGAATGATATAGAAACAACTTCTTAAAAACCATAGCAATCCCACCTTCCCGGCCATCGAGTCGCAGTGTGCTAATGAAAGAGCAGTCCTCAGAGCACAATTCCATTAGATAAGTGAACTCAGAGTCTCACTGCCAAGTCTCTGTCAGGAACATGAAATCCAACTTATGGCTAGTAAAAAAGTCATTCAAGATAAAAGACTTATTTGTGATTGAGCGTACATTAATCAATGCTACCTTAGCTGGTAGAGTCATAAAAACTGCAGCCACTGGTGTAGCATTCTCTGAAATACGAGAGATAGCGCGGAGCAGTCTGGGATTACTGCCTCGGTGAACTCGGTGTCTCGGACAAGGGGCGGGATGCAACACATTGGGTGATCCAGGCAGAATGGGTCTCAAGCACGCTGGCCTGGTCCAGTAATCCTCGGACAAAGATTGTAGATCCACACCAGAAACACAGTGCCACAGACGCTGAAACCTTGCATATACACCTACCCTTTTACCACGCTTCCTCCAACTGGCCTGCAAGTTGACATGGGCGCTGTTAACTAACAGCAGGAAAAAGCAGTTTAACATTGAAGCATTCACAAATGGAGCAGGAAAAAGGTATGGTAGCAATGTTGGGAAAAATTTACCATTGTTGATCTAATGTTGATCAATGAAGTACGATTGTACACTAATGCTGCTGGAAGACCACGAATGAATAGTGTTACAAAATAAATGAAAAACACAAAAATATCTCACAACCGCAATGAGCTAAGCAAGGCAAAGGCACAGCCTAACAGAGGCGCCATCTTATTTCTGCTTAAAGGTCCTCCCATGTTTCCAAGCTCCCCCCAATGTCATGGAGAGTGAGCTCCTAAATCCTGTACAGGAACTTCATTTTGGCTACTTGTATTTGCCCCATCATTCCTGCATTCATTACAAACAGCTCATCAACTATAGGTGGTGATGGGGATGTGTAATGACCAGTAAATTAACTTGCCTCACCATCACAGTCTGGTACAACCAACATTATCTACAGGAGAGAATAAATTTAGATTTAGTATAAAATAGCTACAAAGACAGGTGAAGAAACCCAGGGCCCTTTCCCGGATTACCCTTTGGCATCAGTAACAAGTAACTTAGGAGGGAAGGAAGGTGTGCTACATATGCTGTTGATATCATACCTTGATATGGAAACAGGCTTGCCCGGAAAAGCACAGTACAAAACAAACTCTGTCCTAAAAAGAACAGTTGAAAAACTCACAGAACATGATGTTTAGTGGTCAAAAACAAACTAGAGCCAAAAATCTTAGTCAAAAAAGAAATCAATGTGATGAAAGCCAAAAGATTCTGAAATCAATGTAGATGTGTTTACAAAGGATAAATACTAAATCAAATTGCCCAGTTTGTATTCTGCCCTCTAACCCAAGATTCCAGTTCTTGCTTCATCCATAATCTGGTATTCTGCTGCTTTGGTTATGCTTTCAGGTCCTGATGAGGCTACAGAAGATTTTGAATCACTTGTTCCTTGTTATGTTATTGTGACTATTGAATCACCCTGACTCCAATGTGTGGTACCGTGTTTAGTTGAACTGCCCGTGCTAATTTCTCTTTTTCTGATGCTTGAATGTCTTGCTATGGGAGAACCTCCAGACCTCAACAGAAAAAGCCCCACCACATACAGCCTGTTAAACATCAGGTAGACTCTATGCAAAAATTGGAGTTGGACTAAAGCGGTAATTGTTAATTTTGAAGTAAAACTTGAAATTTGTTCAGATTCTACAAAATATTGACTCATTTTTCTAATTTTAGTACCATGATGGAAAGTAATGTGAGAGACCACACCACTTATTAAAAATATGTAATTGCTAATGCCACTTCCACACAAATACTAGTTGATCTTTCTGTTGACGCCTTTCTGAAAGCCATTGATGGCTTATTGTTATGACAGCACAATTATCTCAGTTCTTATTTTGAATATTCATGTCTCCCATTTCAGGTTGCATAATTTTCGATGTCATATAATTATTTTTCAGTGCATTTGTTTATTTTATATTTTAATAAATAAAATTGAATTGAATATATACTCAAACTTTGAATCCAGTAGGAGAAGTATTAAGATTGTCATTGTCTGAAATTAATAAGCAATTCCTATAATTGTTCAACATAAAAGTGATCTGTGCAACAGTCCATTCCAATAGTGTTCAAAATATAATTATTATAATGCACAGTGGAAAAGTATGACATGGTGAAGGAGAGGAATAAAGTGTTGTTTTAGGTCACTTCAACGTCCAGAACTGAATTAAACAGGTAGGCCTTCTCTTGTTTTATTAACAGTTGGGCACAGTTTAATGACTTGAATTCTTCTGCTTTTTAATGGTGTCCCTCTTTTTTGTTTTGGTATCTAATTTTGCATTTTTCATTTACTACTTTAGGGTAAAGTGAAAGGTAATGTACCTCTGCTGTTCTAAATCTTTGCACTTTTTTTTTGCTAATATGCTTTCTGTTTCATTGTACTACTTGTGAGCCAAACGATCTTAGATTTATTTCATAATTCGACATATTGTATTTAACGCATGTCTTGCAGCCACAACATATAGTAGAATAGCTGGGTTCTTTTAATAAGTAAATTTTTAGAAATACTTTACAATACTACAATCTGCTTATTCCATAGCATCAGTTGTGGACTAAGTAGAATTTGTAAGAATACAAAAAGACATACAGTACTTTGAGTAGGATTATGAATTTTATGATCCAAGGTATTTCTTCACCTGACATAATAATTTTGCAATACTCCTTGGGTATGTGATAGTGGAAAATTAGGCACATTGTTTTCTTCTCGAGGTACGAACTTTGTTATTAATTTGATCAAGTGAGCTTATGGTGAAGAGGTCTTCAAGTTTAGAATTCGTAAACTGAAACTTACATTTTTTATTGATTCCCCTTTCAGTCCTATATCAATTTCCTCTACTGCAGTACAAATTCCTTTGGGAAGTGTTAACATTTTGAATTTGTGTCTGATAATCACTCTAAACACAGCAGGCTCCATGTTCTCTTCTATGAGTAAAAAGTGATACGATAAGAAATAGAATCATTGACACTCTTAGCAAACCTTTAAAAGTGATTTTACATTGAGGTCAAACTTTCACCACAGCATGCCTAAAGTATTTTGTTTCAATGATGATATTCTTATTATGGTTTTCCAACACATGTTCATTATAGCCTAGAGCAGGGGTGCCTACACTTTTTCGGCTTGCGAGCTACTTTTAAAATGATCAGGTCAAAATTATCTACCTACATTAAAAATTATATATATATATATATATATATATACTGTGTATATATATATACTAGCAAAATACCCGCGCTTCACAGCAGAGAAGTAGTGTGTTAAAGAAGAAATGAAAAAGAAACGGAAACATTTTGAAAATAACGTAACATGATTGTCAATGTAATTGTTTTGTCACTGTTGTGAGTGATGAGTGTTGCTGTCATATATATATATATATATATATATATACACACACATATAAACATATATATATACATATCCATACATATATACATAAACACATATACACATATATATACACACACATATATACATACATATATATATATACATATATACACATACATCCACATATATATATATATACATATCTACATATACACACATACATATACATGCACACATACATACACACACACACATATATACACACAAATACATATATATATACATACACATATATAAACATATATATACATATACATACATATCTACATATATACATTTACACACACACATATATATATATATATACACTCTTTGGGGTGCGAGCAACTGTTGCTGGGGGTGGCAGAATCCATCAAGGAAGAAAAATGAAAAACATTATTTGTACAAAATCTTGATTTATTTATTTATTTATCCATTCCTAAATATTTAAATGGGCAGGCTATTTCGTATCAGTGCAATACGCTGCTTGTTAAAATGGATGACTCCCGCTCTTACGTGCAAGTCTGCGTGGATATTATGAACTATCGTATCTGTTCAAGTTCTATTTAAATTTTAAATAGAAAGAATTTTTATTTAGTCGACAGAAATGTCTTTGGTAGGAATGTAAGTTAAATGTAGGCATCATTGCATTTTTCTTCACCATAGAAATGTAAAGAGTAAATTACATTCCAACCAAAGATATTTGTGTCGACTAAATAGAACTTGAAAAGATATATTTTTTCGAATGTGATCGCGCAATTCAGATCGAGTTGATGCGCACTACATCGAGCCCATGTGCTATTGTGGTTTCGCCTGCGTGCCTCAATAAGTCACCCTCCCCTCGCTCTTACTTTTTTACCATTCATCTAATGATTACACTGAGTATGGCTTTACCAAAACAATCATTGATGGCGAATAAAGTATGCATTATTCATAAAGCTTCAATTGGTGATCTGTCTTTCTGCGTTAACCGCATATTTTTTCATACGTCTCAAACCAAGGGGATGCGAGGGTAAAATGAATCGGGAAGTGCTGATATATATGTATGTGTGTGTATATATATTTATATATTGAAATAGTTTTACTGTGAAATAATGCAAAGAGTACGCGACACGTGTTTCGCCCTAATTTTGGGGTCATCAGGCGTACATACTCAGTGCACCCCCTCTCGGGAATCAAACCTTGGACGTCAGCGCTAAAGGCGAAGCCTCTTTCATTGCGCCACTGCGTGTGGTTTGTCTATTTGAGAGTATGTAGATCGGTGTATATATATATATATATATATATATACTCACACTTCGCAGCGGAGAAGTAGTGTGTCAAAAAAGTTATGAAAAAGGAAAGGGAACATTTTAAAAATAACGTAACATGATTGTCAATATACAGTAATGGTTTTGTGAGTGTTATGAGTGTTGCTGTCATCAAGGATTTGATTATCATTATTTCTTTCAATCAGGTTCGTATTTGTAGGATGTGTTGTGTTCAAATTACATTCCGTGTTTGTCAATCGTTGTAAAGATAACAGGTTTCATTTATCGATTCGTTTCTTACTGCATCAATAAACAGCTCGTCTTCCTCTTTATCTGAGACGTGACACACTGCACGCACGGGTTTTTTTTTTACACTGTCTTCCTTTAGCGGGACATTGACTTTTTCCACCGTGTGCTTTGTTTCTGCAGTAGTTGCACTTATGAATATGCTTGCATGTGTCAGACGCTTCATATTTTTTTGCTGCCTTCTCAATTGTGTAATTCGGTTTTTGTTCAGCACTCTTTGGAACTGTTGCTTTTTGTCTGTGCACTGTGTCAGTTCACGTGAGCCGCTCGGTGTACATGCATCGAAGGTTCCCGGCTATGCTGGTGCCATCTCATGCGATGTCCACAGCTGTATTTAATGTTAGCTAAGACCTGGCACTTAAAAGTTTCTCTCGCAGTTTCGCTGAGTTTGTGCCAAACACCACTCTGACCATCTCATCTTCGTCTGCATAAGCACAGTCTTTCACCCGTGAATATTTAGCGGCAGTGTTTCTATTGGATTGCCGCTGACGGACGGCCTTATATGGGCAGGCACTAAATTACGTGGGAGGCGTAACTCCGTCTCCCACGGCCATCGAGCAGATGTCTATTATAGTATATGGACGAAAAAATAGGTTCCAGTTATGACCATTACGTGTAGAATTTCGAAATTAAACCTGCCCAACTTTTGTAAGTAAGCTGTAAGGAATGAGCCTGCCAAATTTCAGCCTTCTACCTACACGGGAAGTTGGAGAATTAGTGATGAGTCAGTGAGGGCTTTGCCTTTTATTAGTATAGAGATATATATATATATATTCATTTTCATAAAGTCGGCGTCAGAATATATAAAGTCAAAACTTTAATATATAAAGTCATTCCCGAATATATAAAGTCAAAACTTGAATATATAAAGTCAGCGTCGGTATATATACAGTAAAGTCAAAACTTTTTTCTGAATATATAAAGTAAAAACTTGATTATATAAAGTCAGCGCTGGAATATATAAAGTCATTCCCGAATATATAAAGTCAAAACCTGAGTATATAAAGTCAGCTTTGGAATATTTAAAGTCAAAACTTGAATATATAAAGTCATCGCTGAAATATATAAAGTCAAAACTTGAATATATAAAGTCAGCGTCAGAATATATAAAGTCAGCGCTGGAATATATAAAGTCAAAACTTTAATATATAAAGTCTGCGTCAGAATATATAAAGTCATCGCTGGAATATATAAAGTCAAAACCTGAATATATAAAGTCAGCATCCGAATTCATAAAGTCATTCCTGATTATATAAAGTCAACATCGGAGTACTGTATATAAACTCATTCCTAAATATATAAAGTCAAAGTCAAAATATATTGATTGAAACGACTCAGGCACATTTTTAGTAAACTAAAAAAACTGAAATAAGTTAACAAAAACATATTCAGAAAAATAAATTAAAAAAACACTGTTTGGTTAATGTTTTGAAAATGATGCATGTGCCCTGCCCAGGATTGGTTCCTGCCTTGCGCCCTGTGTTGGCTGGGATTGGCTGCAGCAGCCCCCCGTGACCCTGTGGTCGGATTCAACAGTTTGGGAAATGGATGGATATTCCAGCGCTGACTTTATATATTCCGACGCTGACTTTATATAAAGGTTTGACTTTATATATTCAGAAACAAGTTTTGACTTTATATATCCACGCTGAGTTTATATATTCAAGTTTTGACTTTATATATTCTCGACAGTGACTTTATATAATCAAGTTTTGACTTTATATATTCGGGAATGACTTTATATATTCAAGTTTTGACTTTATATATTCTGACGCCGACTTTATATATTCAGAAAATCAATGTATTTTCCTGTTTGGCACCCCATAATATGTATATATATATATATATATATATATATATATATATATATATATATATGTGTGTGTGTGTGTATATGTATGTATATGTATATATATGTATTTGTGTGTATATATGTGTGTGTATGTATTTATGTGTGTATGTATATGTATGTGTGTTTATGTAGATATGTATATATATATATGTGGATGTATGTGTATATGTGTATATATATATATGTATGTATATATGTGTGTGTGTATATATATATGTGTATATGTATATATGTATGGATATGTATATATATATGTTTATATGTGTGTGTGTATATATACTGTATGTATATATATATATATATATATATATATATACAGTAATCCCTCCTCGATTGCGGGGGTTGCGTTCCAGACCCCCCCGCAATAGGTGAAAATCCACGAAGTAGAAACCATATGTTTGTATGGTTATTTTTATATATTTTGCGCCCTTATAAACTCTCCCACACTGTTTATAAATATTCCCCGCAGAGTTATACAGCACAATCCCTTTGTATTCTCTTGATTCATTGAAATTATGTATATAAACACACTGTTTATATACAGTAGAACCTAAATATTATTTTAAAGATATTGAGTGTCTCAGATATCACATTGGTTACAGCCATTACGATAGACAGGCCACCAGCAATAAATATGTACAATGCAAGAAAAATAGTATACAGTAAATGTGTGTACAGTGACACTAAACGTACGTACATGTACTAAGTACTGTAAGTAGAAAATTAATTATGGTTACTCACCAACAATGACACGATGACTTGTCCGATAACAATGAATTTAATTTTACTGCACAACAAAGGAGAGCGTTACAGCTCTTCTAAAAGAGCCACTTCAGGCGATTGTGTAGCACTGCCGTTGTTCTTCTTCTGGCAGTCTTCAATCCAAATCCCTAAAGCAGATTCCATCCAGACTACTGCCTTATTACATCCACTTACAACTCGTTTTGCACCCTGGTTAAAAGGACACTGCGGCCGTAGATCTTATATTCCTTTCCTACTTTTAAATAAAAAGAATCGTAGCCTTCAACAAATCCAAAACGTTTACCTTTTCAGCAATCGTTAACGTCTTCTGTTGGCGCTTGGGCACGGCCCCTGAAGCAGTAGCAAATCGTTTTGGAGCCATAATGAAGGGCTTGACTATGCACAAAGATAAACACAAAAGAGCACAACTCTTTACACAGCGAAACACGTTGATGCTGAATGAGCGAAACAAGACTTCCTGGTTAACACTGCATTCAGCACGCAGGAACTTAACTGCATGCTCTGATTGGTTAGCTTCTCAGTCAGGAGAACTTAACTGCGTGCTCTGATTGGTTAGCTTCTCAGTCATCCGCCAATAGCGTCCCTTGTATGAAATCAACTGGGCAAACCAACTGAGGAAGCATGTACAGGAAGTAAAAAGACACATTGTCCGCAGAACCCGCGAAGCAGCGAAAAATCCGCGTTATATATTTAGTTATGCTTTCATATAAAATCCGCGATAGAGTGAAGCCGCGAAAGTCGAAGCGCGATATAGCGAGGGATTACTGTATATATATTGTCATAAAAACGAGTCCAAGACGTTATAAAGGTTTGGGGGAGCCACCCGTATATTGTTTTTTCCCAGCTGCAAATGGGTTTTCTTTCTCAAAGAAACGATGTGCATCTCACAGAGTCCAAAACAGAACTGATTATAGTAGCCCAAGATGGAGGCTTTAAAGGTCTTGAGCAGAAGTGACATCATCAAAGGGGCCGGCTTCGGAAGTGACGTCATCAAAGGGGCCAGCTTCGGAAGTGACGTCATCAAAGGGGCCGGCTTCGGAAGTGACTTCTTCAGAGGCACCGGAACCTTGCAGGATTTCCCGGGAAAGGTCTGTAGGGAACTGAGAAAGACAGTCAGCGCACTCCGCCGCCCCCTGGTTGGATGTTTTATTACAATTACTCGAGCCCTTTAGCTGCCTCCTACTCGCACGTGTGTGACAAGGCCCCCCCCCCCAGCGTCCTGCACCGAGAGGTCGTGGGCATGAGAGAGAGCATCAGCGTTGGCATAGAGAGAACCTTTACGATGAATAAGCGAAAACTTGTAAGGTTGAAGGTCAAGAAACCACCTAGTGACCCGTGGATTTGACTCTTTGTGAAGGGTCATCCACTGTAAAGGAGCATGATCCGTCACTAGAGTGAACTCCTGGCCCAAGAGGTAGTACCTCAACTGCGTAATTGCCCATTTGATCGCAAGGGCTTCTCTCTCCACCGCTGCATACCTGGTCTCTTGATCCAACAGTTTCCGGCTCAGGTACATGATGGGGTGTTTAACACCATCGACGCTTTGGCTCAGCACTGCACCCAGGCCTGTGTCCGAAGCGTCCGTCTGGAGAATAAAAGGGAGAGAAAAATTAGGAGCTTTTAATATTGGTGCTGACGTAAGAGCCTGTTTTAAGTCATTAAATGCAGCGTCCGCCTTGTCAGTCCATACCACATGATTAGGAGCCCTCTTCTTTGTAAGATCAGTCAAGGGCGCCGCTCTCTCTGAAAACCGAGGTACAAACCGGCGGTAGTACCCAGCCAACCCGAGAAAGGCTTGGACCTGCCTCTTGGTTTTCGGACGGGACCATTTAACAATGGCATCTATTTTTGAACACTGTAGTTTCACAGTACCCCGACCCACCAGGTAGCCCAAATATTTAGCTTCTTTCAATCCAAAGAAACATTTCTTGGGATTAATACGAAGCCCGGCTTCTTCTAGTGTCCGCAATACCGCAGTGACCTGCTGTACGTTTTCTTTCCATGTGCTGGAATAGATGACTACGTCATCCAGATAGGTAGCACTATACGCATTATGGGGTTGGAGCACTTTGTCCACCAGACGCTGGAAAGTCGCAGTAGCCCCGTGTAACCCGAATGGAAGAACACGATACTGCCAGTGTCCGCTAGTAGTGCTGAACGTGGTCTTGACCTTCGCGGAGTCCGTTAAAGGAATCTGCCAGTACCCCTTTGTCATGTCAAGCGTGGTCAAAAATTCAGCTTGTCCAAGTCTCTCGAGGAGGTCATCCACGCGAGGCATGGGATAAGCATCAAAAAGGGAGACCTGGTTAAGTCGACGGAAGTCATTGCAAAACCTCCAACTGCCGTCAGGCTTACTAACCAAGACAATTGGGCTGGACCAGGGACTAAAACTTTCCTCAATCACTCC
>JANRMT010047416.1:0-11815 GCA_026402145.1 Polypterus bichir lapradei
TGAGTTTCTGCATGACAGCAATGTCAGTGTTCTGCCATGGCCAGCGAAGAGCCCAGATCTCAATCCCATTGAGCACGTCTGGGACCTGTTGGATCGCAGGGTGAGGCCTAGGGCCATTCCCCCCAGAAATGTCCAGGAACTTGCAGGTGCCTTGGTGGAAGAGTGGGGTAACATCTCACAGCAAGAACTGACAAATCTGGTCCAGTCCATGAGGAGGAGATGCACTGCAGTACTTCAAGCAGCTGGTGGCCACACCAGATACTGACTGGTACTTTTGATTTTGAGCCTCCCTTCATTCAGGGACACATTGTGAAACATTTTTAGTTTATGTCTTATGGTGTTGACTCTTTTAGTGTTCATACAAATATTTACACATTAAGTCTACTGAAAGTAAAAACAGTTGAAAGTCAGGGGACGTTTCTTTTTTTGCTGAGTGTATATATATATATATATATAGAGACTTCAGGTGGAGTCGTATCTTTGGACGGGTCGTTTTCTGGTGGAGTTTCGTGCTGGCTTTTCTTTATAGGTTTCAGGAACATTGTGATGGGAAGTTGCTACATTGTCTCCTGTAGCGAACTGCTGGTACAATTTCCGTGCTTTCTCACGGATGAGGTTACTGTCCAAGGGGATGTTGTTCTTCCTGCAGTTGGTGATGCACAATGCCAAGGCAGATTCCATCCTGACGATATTTTTATTCCTTACAGTCATTACCTTTTTGGCACTGTCACAGAAACTTACAGATATTGTACTCCTGATCGCTGCTTCGTTCTTCTTTATGTACAAGCTTGCAGTGCTTTCATTAATGCCATAGTGGTGCGCTACTGCAGCATAACTTTTTAGTTCCCGGAGCAAATCCAGTAGTTCAACCTTCTCCTGGAGAAGCCTTAGAAGGTGCAGGGCGATTTGGCGACATCTTCTGCGTTTAAGAATAACAAAATGAATACAATAACAAAATGGAAAACACGAGGACACTCGGCTGGAGTTGCATCACAGGGCTGCAATCAATCAGCAGGAAGGAGAAATGAATAATGCTCTCGGATTGGGTGAAAAAAAGCTATACAAAATTGTGGAGGATATTTGCGCTTTCTGCTAACAATTTAATAGTTAGGTTCTAAAGAAAAATCGGCAAACAACTGAGTCCGCGAACCCTGAACCGCGACTTTGCGGGGGTCTACTGTATTTATCGTCGTAATTCACAGTTCTTTGATTTATTTTGCTTATTTATTTTTGTCCTAAATATTCCTCCATTATAAGGGCATAACATTCTCGACACTCAGTCGTTAATCTGTCTCTGTGCTTCCACAGCAAAATCGCGAGCATTTAAAAAAAAAAAAAAAAAAACTCACTTAAGAGCTGTGCCATCATGACAGGGCTGCTTCCGAAGTTTATATTGTGCAAAGCCGGCTGTTTTGTAGTTTTGTATATATTAATATCCTCCAAGGGGTTCATAATTCCATGCCTCCAAGCCCAATCCGCCACATCTCACTCTCCTATACTTGTATAACAAACCTCTGGACACTTAGCTAAGATGCTATGTAAAGTTTAAAATGCACCGCCGTTAATTTCATGCTCTCACTTTCTATTGTTAATTGCATGTTGTCATTGTTTAATTCATTTCATTGTGTCTGTTTTGTTTTGTTTTTTGCGTTTTGCCTTTGGAGCCGCTGTGAGGGGGCCAAGTATGAAGTATGATTGCTGTCAAAAATAATCTTTCTACCTTGCACATGCGTAGTAACTAAAAAAGATTGTTTCTTCCTTGATAGCGAATGTTTTTGTGTCCAATGACATTTTTTTTTACAGTTTGTTCACGTTTGAGAATTGTACTTGTAACTTTCAGAAGTGCAAGCGTAATTGACACAGGTGAAATGTAAATTTGACTTTAATTGTTATGAATCATTTTTGGCAGTGACCTTACTCCATTAAAGGACTTCAGATAATTTGTATTAAAAAAAATAACAGAATGTAAGAGAACTGCTGATTATTTCTTTTCCTTTCACTAAATTCCAGTTTGTATTACTCTAGATGCATTATGTTTCTTTTCCACATTCCCTCCAAAGTGAACATCCGTCTATTTGAATTACTGAGGCTCCATCCACACTAATGCCTTTTCAACCCCTGAAAAGAAAGACTTTTAAAAACACTCTTCCTGAGCCAAATACTTCTGAAAACGTAGCACCAGCAATTTTGGTGTAGATGAGAGTAAATGCAGTTTTCTGTAAAATATACCCTTATCTTGGTTTGATTGGTTCTGCATCAGAGATGCAGAAAAAGTATTTAACATGGTTGAATTGACTACCTGTTCACCACATTGCACAGATTTGGCTTTGACCCAAACATATGTGCATGGATCAAACTATCTATACTAGTCCAGAAGCTTCAGTTTGTATTAAGAACATTATTTTTGACTATTTGAAACTAGAACACGTTACTTGACCAGGATGTCCCCAGTCTTCATTGCTTTTTGCAATTGCCATTGAGCCATTTGCTGTTTTCCTTCAAAATGCATCAGAGATAAAGATGATTTTCAGAGAAGGACTTTAATAGAAGATATCATTATATGCTGATGATATGGTACTGTATACTATATATCTGACCCACAAAATTCCATGCCAGCAGTGATAAAAGCAATAGCAGATTTTCAAAAGCTATCTTGACTCAAAATTAATTTGAATAAAAGTGTGCTTTTTACAGTGAACTCTCACAATATTAGACTAGGCACCAAATATTTAGGGATATATATCACAAGTAAATATAAAGGTTTTTTTCAACAAAATTGTGCTGTCTGCATGGAAAACCTTAAACAAGATGTAAATAGATGGTTCACCTTCCATCATCACACATTAGCAGATAGAATCAACACCGTTAGGATGAACATTCTTCCCAACCTTGTTTTCCTATTTTAAACCATCCCCATATACATTAACATTTTTAAGATAATTTTTAAGAAATTGGATTCAATCATAACCCCATTTATTTGGAATTCTAAATATCCACGCAATGGAAGTACGACTCTACAGTGACCTAAAGCAGAAGGGGGCATGGCACAAGGAAAGGAAATTTTTTTTATATATATATATATATATATATTTCCTTTACCTCACTACTAGCATGTAGACTTATCATGCTCAACGGGAAGAAATATTAGAATTGCGTGTTTTATTACATAGCCAAGTATGCAGGATAAGGTTATGTTGGATAGTGGCTTTATCTACTATATCAATTGACAGTCCCATTGCATCTAGCCAAAGAATTCTATTCATAGTGGATCTTTGGGTCTCATGTGCTGTTTAAAGATTTTCATTTCAAAATATTACATTTTGAATACTGAACAAATTCAGTTATTAAGCCTGCAAGTATTGCTGCTTTGGTTTCCCCCATACCTCTCCCACGACACATGGCCGTTTTACCGCTTCTTGCAAATCCATGTGATCTCACAATTTTGTAAGATTTAAAAATCTGTATTTTTCCACCATCTCCCAGGTTGGTACTGTACACGTTCGTGTGTATATATAAAAGTCTCTTAATTCATGAATCTGTTGAAAACGTTAAGTGAATTAACTTTTCACTCTTAGGATGATTTTTTGCATTTCTAAATGGATGTTTAAAGCTCATGATGCAGTCATGTAAGACTCATTCTGTACAACTTACCTAGCTTTATATGAAGAACCTTTTTCAAAACACTTTCAATGCTCGAGAGCTACAAAAGGACAAACTTTTTAAACAAGCTTTAACTTCAGTTACCTTTTGAAGATTTTCCTGACTAACAACTTTTGCTTACTCACTGCTGATCAAAACTCAGAATGACAAATAGCCCTTAAAACTGTACAGTGTTCTTCAGTCACGTTATTTACCCAAGATTACCAAAGTTCTTCATTATGCTTCATGGGGTTCTGGCAAAAGCATGATGTGTTGAAATGATTTCACAGACAAAATATCTTTGTTTTAAAAAACTTTAGTAAAAATTCAAAGTAAAACAGTTCACACAAAAGTAGAGAAAAAATGAATTAGCAAGGAAACAAAAAGTTATTGTTTAAGAAAAGTTCTGTTTAAAGCTTATATATCTTGTTTCATTCTTTAGGTTTGCCTACAGTTGAACCATTTCTAAACGGTCAGAAAACTGTATGTCTATCCCATTTTCATATAGTAAATGGGTCTTTCAGTTCCTGCTAGCACTGGTACCTTTTCTAAACAACAACAGACTAAATTAACACACTGTAGTGTAGATATAGCAAGAAAGTTCCATCCTATATTAACTTACAGGGGGTAAAAGACTAAACCATATTCTAATAGCTATTCCTTTATAGGAGTCAAGCAAACACTATATGAATTTAACTTTAAGTATTAACTTTCTAAGGTTAACTCTTACACAGGTTTTGGTTTAACACCTTTCTCTACACTTCTTCTTCACATAGCACAGCAAAGATATGTAAGCAAAAATATGCTTAAAGGTTTGTTGCACATTCTCACAGCCTAGTTCTATTCCTTCTGGGAGACAAAAAAGTGAAATGGATTTAAATAATAAACGTTGAATCTTTTACAGAAATGGCTTATTTTAATAGCTTATATAAAGCTGTTTTCTCTTAATGACCATATCAGCATAATTATGTTTAACTGATATGTATGGAAACATTTAGAAATGACAGCAAGCACATTTTAAATAAACTGTGAGTTTTATTCAAATTAAATCTTTGAAAAATATAAATGACATGTGATGCCACAGTCATGGTAGGATACTGGAATAGAAAAGATGTTCATAATACCTTCTTTACATTCTTAAGACACACATTATTACATCAGTCCTCACCTTGCAATATAATTTTTCTAACCCAGAGTGTTGTGTGAGCATCTTTTTATGTGTACTCCCAGGGCTTTGGCTATCTTGTTACCTACCTCTAAAAGCATCATGCACACCTGCACCCATGTTAAATGCTGAACAATGAAGATGCTGATGCATTGTTTTACTTGTCTTGTTTGTAGAGGTGAAATTGCCCACTTTCCGATCTCTCAAGTATCATCAAGAGCTCTCTTTAAAACCTTTTGTCTCTCTTTTTATTCTGGCCTCTTTTTCTCACCAATGATCTTTTATCTTCCTAACTCTAAACTCTGTGTGTCCTTTTGACTTAAGTTTTAATGCTCCTTTGTGGTCTCTTCCCATTAAGCCTCAGAATCGCATTAGGAATCAGGGAGGGTTTGGGGGTTGATAGAGGGGGTCATTTGTATTTATTTATTTATTTATTTATTTATTTATTTTTTAGCTATAGATGCTTTCAGTGATGTTTAAAGAAACAGTTAAATCCTTTACTCAATTTTTATTTCCTGTCATTACTTTCATGGCCTTACACTTAAATGAGCCAATTTCCTGCATCTTCCACAACTAGAGGCACACTAATACAAACTGTCAGACAGGAGGTTCTGCTTCTGTGTCTGTGATTTGTATGCTCTTTAGAGTCCTGGAAGATTATATATTTTTAAGATTCCACTCTTTCTCTCTTTCAAATCCATTATGGAAACCTGTCAATTTCACCATGTCTTTTTTGGATCTACCTTCCCATAATAGATTCTATTACTTCTGGAGGTTTGTTGTGACTCAGAGATTGTCCTGTCCTTTGTCAGCTCAAGGTTGATCTTGCCTAAACATCCTTTGGTAAGCTAATTACATTATCACAGTAGGTATTTTTGTAGGCTATACCCTAGATTTTTGCTCAGAAAAAGTGAATTAACTGTTGACTGGGTGAGTCAGAGCACACCACAATTGAGCATAGGCTCTTCATGAAGTAGAAACTCTCTGAGCTCACTGTGCTCCCACCCTTGATAACGGGCGTGTGTCTCATCTTGACACCAGGAGGTACATATGTTACTTCACAATGAGACACATTTAAATTGCATAAAGCTGCATAAAATGAAAATGTATAAGTTGTGACTGGTGACTAACAGATTTTCATGAGCAATGCAAGATAAATGAGCCCATTATTATTTGGCTTAAGTAAAAAAAAAGGTACTTGCAACATTATTTTAAAATGAAATTAAGTGCTTTCTACCCACTTGTGTTTAGTTTTGTGTGTCCTGTCTGTCATATGTGTGTGTGTGTGTATATATATAATATATATAAAATACACAAATACAGGTGTGCACACTGCCTGAACTCTGAATTCCTACAATCCTGAGTTCACTATCTCAGCCTTCAGTGTGTGTAGTGTTTAAAAAGATACTAGACATGACTGCACCAGTAAAAAAGGGCGTTTTAAAACAGGAGACAGTAAGGACCCTTTAGAACCATTGCTTTTTTTTGACTTAACATTTTTGAAATGCCACCTTATGACCACATCAAGTTCCTCCAAAATAATTAATAATTTTCAAAGCAGTTCCTTGATTTTAAAATAGGGTTTAAATTTTAGAGAACAGTTAATCCATACCCATGTGTAGATATTTTGAGCCCTTACTGTCTAGCTCTCTTTTTTATTTGCTTGCTTAAACTATTTTAAATAGCCTAAACTACTGTAAACACCTAAAATCATATTATATTTAGCTGGCGTGAAATTCTCCAACCCCCCCCACTTAAGACAGTACTACAAAGTGCTAGTGCTACATCTGCTGTTATGTTCAAGCTGATGGAACATAGTGCTCTTGTACACATAAGCAAATGCAATTAAAAGGAACTCTAGCATTGTGGGCCTGCAGACAAATGTGAGAAACATCTTATATACTCAGACTACCATTCATGCTGCCATTCTTTTCTGAGCCACACTCGACTGCATTGAGCAGCTAATGCAGTGTCTATTTTTATCCAGGTCAGAGCTGATTTAAGCTAAAGACTCATTGTGTAGTTATTCTGAGGCTTTTAGGGCTGGTGCGTATCCCATTTAGTACTAGATGTTGGACCAATAAAATCTCCATTAACTCCTGAAACAATCCTCAGGCATTTTATTAACTTAGTGAGTGATGGGCCTCTACTCTGTCTAAAGTGGACCACTAATTTGGCAATAATGGATGGATGTTGTTAGAATGGGCTTTAGTAGATAGAGTTTTATAGTTTTAAGTGTACCTGACAGTTGAAGGGTATATAATCAATAAGAAAACATTTTTATAATGTGAACATACAGGTAAGGAGATGAAAGATCACAGGTTATGCTGCTATTCATATTTCATAATAGTGTATGTTACTTAAATGTCTTTGAGCTGTTTCGACCATCATCTTAATTTTAACACTTAGTTTAGACATTTAAGTAGACCAGAAAGTAATTGGCGATTTTAAATCTTTTATTCCCCCAAATTCTTGTTGTTGCATACAGCAGACAGAATTTTTACACCATTTTAACTAGACTCTGTTGCATAGTTTTTGAGCAAATGATTTTAGTGGAAGGGTATGACGCTGGAGGCATGTGCAGGATTGGCTCAGAGAAGAAGAGAGAGACACTGTGCAGGACAAAGCCACATCACCAGCCAAGTGGCCAGAGCTGCTGCCGTCTATGAGAGTTTCTCTTTAGGGTAGAAAGATAAAGCTAGCGGCTTGTAATCATAGCAGTGTGAGTTTGGGTCCCACCTGTTCCTGTTTCAGGGAAGATGGTTCGAGAGAGAGTGGGACAATTGCTCACTGATGACAGGTTAACACATTGGTTAGCCCAGCCACATCATATCTTCATAGTCCTTATATTGAATCTTAGCCTAAACAAAATCTGTGTGCGTGTTCTCTGAATGTCTACAACAGTGTTTCTCTGGGTACTCTGGTTTTCCTGTCACAATCTGAAGATGTGTATTTAATTAATTGCCATCTTGCAGATGACCTGGGTTGACAGGGATGTTCCATGTGCCCTGTAATGGCCGTCCACTTTGTTTAGTAATTCTGTTTGTTTAGTAATTCTGTAACATTCATTATTAAAATACAAATTGCACAAAGTTGGCTTACAAATACCAATATCATGCTTAGTTTTTCTATAATATATAGATATTAATTTATTATATTTTCCTGTATTTATGGCAATTTAGTGATTTAGTTTAATTAATTAAATTGAGAAAACCTGTTTGTCTGATGATTATCTTATAGAAGTATTGATACACTGTGTCACTTAGTCAACTATTCAACAATTACAGGCCCTACTGGTTTTATTTTAACAAAACACAGAAAATGGTGTATGTAAACTGTTTTAGCACATAATAAACAAAATCTTTTAGATGTATTTAAGTGCTGTTAACATTAACAGTTAATTATTTACATGAGCTGTCACTTTGGTTTGTTAATTAGATGGTTTAGATCATTCAGCCTGTGTGTCACTATGTTTTGTTCTTTCTAGGATTTTGTTTTGCCTACTAGATGATAATGTTAATTTCTTAAAATCTGTTTCATTTTCTTTTCTTTTCTTTTGTATGTTTCATAGAGGTTACGTCGATTATCTACAAAATACAGAACAGAAAAAATCTATCCCACAAATGTGGGTGAGAAAGAGGAAAATGTTAAGAAGAACAGATATAAAGATATCTTGCCATGTAAGTGTCCTCATTCCTTAACTTTAAAACTATTATTGAACTTTACTGGTTGTTACTTTGTGCTGGTTTTATAACTTTTGGATTGTTCATAATCTTCCTGATTTGTATTTTGTTTTCTTAATAGTTTTCATGCTTGCCTTTATTCCATGATTTGCTTCTGCCTTGTATTATTTTCCTGATAATGATGGTTTCTCTCAACCCATTGTTTATTCCAGTCCACTAGTACAGTAAATGTTTAATCATCTCTTGTGATTTAAAATAATCTTTTTGTGAAATGCTTCTTTTTGTTTGGAATCACTCTGTTTTTGTTGATTGGTTAAATCCCATTTTCTGGCTTTATTCACTGTGTGATTTATGATATTTTATTTCATTCATTTAAATCAGTTATTGATTATATATTATATTATACTGTATTATATAAAATTATATATAATATATGACCCTGTAGTTAGGATATAGCAGGGTGGATAATGGATTGATATATATATATACAGGCAGTCCCCGGGTTACGTACAAGATAGGGACTGTAGGTTTGTACTTAAGTTGAATTTATATGTAAGTCAGAACAAGTACATTACTTTAATAAATGTTATTGTTGACCGACTGTAACCAAGTGCTCTGCCAATGAATGATGGAGTTTAACCTCTTTCTGACCTTTTTATTATTTCTAATTTATTTTCAGTGGTGATGGTTTTTCTCTTCTTTACTGTAGCACCAGCACTTGCATCAGATTTGTGTTTCAAAGACATTCTTGAAGGGTGAAGACAAAAGGTTAAGATGAGCTCTTCTGTACAGCACTGTACACGCTATCACAGCAGATTAGGCACCAGTCGTCAACACGTCTGATGTATAGGGTGATCCAGATCTAATTATGCAATTTTAATTATGCTATAACTTACTCAGTTTATTATATAGAAAATCACCCCGAAAAATCCTGGACCATCGAGAAATGTGTGAACTGACCACACAAAGAATCATCTTCACGACGAACTGGAATCGTCCCCACATAAATCAAAGTCATCCTGATGATCTGGATCTGCAGAATTAGATCTGGACCACCCTGTACTGACAAGAGACAACTTCCTGCTATGTGCGTAACAGTACAAGCAGGCTTGCTACTGAGAATGAATGCGGGCAGTGAGGGGCGGTTAATCACCAGCCCACATCACAGTCACCTCCAATACAGTATGCTGCCTGCAGTGTCTCGCCGCACCACTGCCCCCTTTCAACACGGAGCCATCTGAGGCACACTACAATGCTTCCCCCCGCCTCCCCGTTCACCCTCAATGGCCTCCGTTCAGCCACAACAGGGTCAGCACTTGCAGCAGGGGGCGGGCAGTGAAAGCCCTTGCAGCCGGGAGCCACCCGACGGACACTACACTGCGCGAGTAGCGAAATCAACCCCCTCCAGCCTCCATCCAGCCACTGCTTGCAGTGTCCCCGGGCCGAAGATGACGGAACGGCAGTTACTGAAGCGCATGCGTTGCAGCTGCGGCCCCGTTCATATGTTGTAGGTCGGGTGTCCATAACCAGGGAACTACCTGTATATATATTATATTATAATATCTGTAATATATAAAAGTTGTATCTCTGGGGCAGGTTAAGCGTTAGAGGAGGCAAAGACAAGAATGTAGAACAATTCAGTGAAAATTCTTCAACTTTCTAGCATAATAAATTGCCTTTACCCTCTTAATAATAGGTTGTATTAGTGTATGTACAGTGATCCCTTGCTATATCGCGCTTCGACTTTCGCGGCTTCACTCCATTGCGAATTTTAAATGTAAGCATATCTAAATACTAGCAGAATACCCGCGCTTCGCAGAGGAGAAGTAGTGTGTTAAAGAAGTTATGAAAAAGAAAAGGAAAAATTTTTAAAAATAACGTAACATGATTGTTAATGTAATTGTCTTGTCATTGATATGAGTGTTGTTGTCATATATATATATATATCTCAAAATACCCGCGCTTCGCAGCGGAGAAGTAAAAAGAAAAGGAAACATTTTAATAATAATGTAACATGATTGACAATGTAATTGTTTTGTCATTGTCATGAGTGTTGCTGGCATATAAATACATATACATATACATACATACATCTATACTAATAAAAGGCAAAGCCCTCACTGACTGACTGACTGACTGACTGACTCATCACTAATTCTCCAACTTCCCGTATTGGTAGAAGGCTGAAATTTGGCAGGCTCATTCCTTACAGCTTCCTTACAAAAGTTGGGCAGGTTTCATTTCGAAATTCTACGCGTAATGGTCATAACTGGAAGCTGTTTTTCTCCATTTACTGTAATGGAGCTGAGCTCGAAAGCCGTGGGGGCGGAGTTTCGTGTGACATCATCACGCCTCCCACGTAATCACGCAGTACGTAGAAAACCAGGAAGCGCTCCAAAAAGCGCTGAAGAAAACATGCATTATATAATTGAGAAGGCATCGAAACAATAAGAAGCGAGCGAGTGACATATACAACCACATTTATGAGTGCTGCTACTACGGAAACAAAGCACGGTGTAAACCTAAACTTTAAATTAAGTTCATAGACAGGCTGCCGCTGGCGTTTGTAATTTAGTGCCTTCCCATATAAGGCCATCCGTCAGCGGCAATCCAATAGAAACACTGCCACTAAATATTCACGGGTGAAGGACTGTACTTATGCAGAGGAAGATGAGATGGTCAGGGTGGTGTTTGGCACAAACTCAGCGAAACTGCGAGAGAAACTTTTATGTGCCGGGTCTTAGCTGACATAACATACAGCCGTGGACATAACACGAGATGGCACCAGCACAGCTGGGAACCTTCGATGCAAGAACACCAAGCGGCTCACGTGAACTGACGCAGTGCACAGACAAAAAGCAACAGTTCCAAAGAGCGCTGAACAAAAACCGAATTACACAATTGAGAAGGCAGCAAAAAAATATGAAGCGTCTGATACATACAAGCATATTCATAAGTGCAGCTACTGCAGAAACAAAGCACACGGTGCAAAAAGTGAATGTCCCGCTAAAGGAAGACAGTGTAAAAAAAAAACCCGTGCATGCAGTGTGTCACATCTCAGATAAAGAGGAAGACGAGCTGTTTATTGATCCAGTAAGAAACGAATCGATAAATGAAACCTCTTATCTTTACAACGATTGACAAACACGGAATGTAACTTGAACACAACACATCGTACAAATACGACCCTGATTGAAACAAATAATGATAATCGAATCCTTGATGACAGCAACACTCAATAACACTCACAAAACAATTACTGTATATTGACAATCATGTTGCGTTATTTTTAAAATGTTCCCTTTTCTTTTTCATAGCTTCTTTAACA
>JANRMT010047422.1:9938-20117 GCA_026402145.1 Polypterus bichir lapradei
ATGATGGTTTTTATTATTTAGGGAGAAAAAAAATCCAAACCTACATGGCCCTGTGTGAAAAAGTAATTGCCCCCTTATTAAAAAATAACCTAACTGTGGTGTATCACACCTGAGTTCAATTTCCGTAGCCACCCCCAGGCCTGATTACTGCCACACCTGTTTCAATCAAGAAATCACTTAAATAGGAGCTGCCTGACACAGAGAAGTAGACCAAAAGCACCTCAAAAGCTAGACATCATGCCAAGATCCAAAGAAATTCAGGAACAAATGAGAACAGAAGTAATTGAGATCTATCAGTCTGGTAAAGGTTATAAAGCCATTTCTAAAGCTTTGGGACTCCAGCGAACCACAGTGAGAGCCATTATCCACAAATGGCAAAAACATGGAACAGTGGTGAACCTTCCCAGGAGTGACCGGCCGACCAAAATTACCCCAAGAGCGCCGAGACGACTCATCCAAGAGGTCACAAAAGACCCCAGGACAACGTCTAAAGAACTGCAGGCCTCACTTGCCTCAATTAAGGTCAGTGTTCACGACTCCACTATAAGAAAGAGACTGGGCAAAAGCGGCCTGCATGGCAGATTTCCAAGACGCAAACCACTGTTAAGCAAAAAGAACATTAGGGCTCGTCTCAATTTTGCTAAGACACATCTCAATGATTGCCAAGACTTTTGGGAAAATACCTTGTGGACTGATGAGACAAAAGTTTTCGGAAGGCAAATGTCCCGTTACATCTGGCGTAAAAGGAACACAGCATTTCAGAAAAAGAACATCATACCAACAGTAAAATATGGTGGTGGTAGTGTGATGGTCTGGGGTTGTTTTGCTGCTTCAGGACCTGGAAGGCTTGCTGTGATAGATGGAACTATGAATTCTACTGTCTACCAAAAAATCCTGAAGGAGAATGTCCGGCCATCTGTTCGTCAACTCAAGCTGAAGCGATCTTGGGTGCTGCAACAGGACAATGACCCAAAACACACCAGCAAATCCACCTCTGAATGGCTGAAGAAAAACAAAATGAAGACTTTGGAGTGGCCTAGTCAAAATCCTGACCTGAATCCAATTGAGATGCTATGGCATGACCTTAAAAAGGCGGTTCATGCTAGAAAACCCTCAAATAAAGCAGAATTACAACAATTCTGCAAAGATGAGTGGGCCAAAATTCCTCCAGAGTGCTGTAAAAGACTCATTGCAAGTTATCGCAAACGCTTGATTGCAGTTATTGCTGCTAAGGGTGGCCCAACCAGTTATTAGGTTCAGGGGGCAATTACTTTTTCACACAGGGCCATGTAGGTTTGGATTTTTTTTTTCTCCCTAAATAATAAAAACCATCATTTTAAAAACTGCATTTTGTGTTTACTTGTGTTATATTTGACTAATGGTTACATGTGTTTGATCAGAAACATTTTGTGTGACAAACATGCAAAAGAATAAGAAATCAGGAAGGGGGCAAATAGTTTTTCACACTATACTTCCAAATCAGTATAGAGAAAACAAAAAAAAAATAGAAATACAAAGGAAATAGAAAAGCAAATGTCTTAATCATAACATCCAATTAATGGACATTTGTTGGGGAAAAATAATAAGTAATTACCACAATCACTGCAGATACTGTATATCTGATAATAAATGTTGCTCACTACTTGAGTATACCTTTTATAAAATTAAGTGTGAAATTATTTTTTCTGAAACTAAAAGTATCAAAAGTAATTTTTAAAGTACAGAATAAGTGAGTGGAGGCATTTTGTTATAATAACAGCTGCTACTCTGTTATCCTCTTAATTCAGCACTTGAGTCCATCAGTGTTAGCCTCATTTATTGTGAATGGAAATGAAATTGCATTTTATTTCCACACACATATCAGTCAAGTTAACAGTAAAGACAAAAGCATCAAATAGGATGGTGGCAGCAGTTGGGGAAGCTGTAGAAGGGAGGCCAGGCCTGATATGCTGTACATCTTTAAAAAGTGAGGGGGAGTGACAGTGGTTTAGTGTGTGAAGTCAAGCTACCATCTCTTCCATGAAACAATTGCATCTTTGGTATCATGCTAAAACACTTGTCATGGTAGTGTGGCTTTTTTTTTTTTTTACCATTCTATCTTAAATGCTGTTAGTAGCTGCACTATGCAGATAAACACAAGTAACCACTAAACCCCAAATTGCTGTACATGTATGTGGAGAGTTCATTCAATGTCTATATGCATATGATGCAGACAGTGGAGATCTATTTTAATACCAGTTGTAAATGCAATCCAGCTAAACTATATATAAAACATATTTTAAGGAGATGAATGTTATAAAATAAATACCCATGTGTATTATATAGAATTACAGTTATAAAAACCTAAAAATCACATTAAATAGAAATTCATAATGTGTTTATGATATGTGATTAGTACTTTTAATAAATCAAGAGATTTGTCTTCCCTTATACAAGTATAAAAAATTGAACAGAGTTAGAGAACAGTGTTTACTGAGATATTAGCAAACCAGGTTTTAAACACAATTCATCCAATGAAAACTCAGAAATAAATGGAGGAGGTCCATCCATCCATCCATTATCCAACCTGCTATATATCCTAACTACAGGGTCCCGGGGGTCTGCTGGCGCCAATCCTAGCCAACACAGGGCCAAGGCAGGAAACAGTTCACCTAACTTGCATGTCTTTGGACCGTGGGAGGAAACCGGAGTACCCGGAGGAAACCCACGCAGACACGGGGAGAACATGCAAACTCCACTACAAAGCAAAAATAGTTGGGGGAGAAAAATATGTTCTTTAAACTGTTTAGTTAGGTTACACTGTAGATATGCATGAAATTGCTTTTTGTTTCTTTTGATAATATTTCCTAATATTATTGTAAGAATTTATACCAGGTTCTGGATTCTGTATGTAATATGTGTACAGTATGTATACATGTCTATATGGAGCTGATCTTCAATCTTTAAGGTGTTTTGAGAACATATCAAATATTGCATTTTAGGATAAATTTATTTTACAAAATTATTTATTGTGATATTGTAATTTTTTGTAACTGAGTGAATTTTATTGTAAAATCATTTTTAAGTCTACAACTCTCAGCAGTAGCTGTTTGTTTTTATTTTGAGATTGAATAGCAAAGAGTGGAAATACTAAACTGAATCAGAAATCATAACAGGTGCACATTTTGCAGTCATTAAGATGTAAATTCTTAGAAATTATTTCTTTTGTGATAAGTCTTTTCTTGAGTGAAGTTCAGAATTTAGACAAGAAGCATCTGGTGCCCTTTATCCCCAGTGTCTCTAATTATATAGTGGAGCAGAAAAGTGTCCCCAGGAACTAAATATGCAAAGATGATGTGACATGTTTGTAGGTCCTGACCAGAACTGAGAAAACCGTTAAGCTCACAACTGAGTACTGCGTCACAAAGAGGAAGATGAAACAAAAAAATAATAATCATGAAAATTTAGTCTGTAAATATAGAGAACTTTCATAAATGAGTAGCATAAGTCATCTTGTTGATCATTTAATTCTGATAGAAAAAATAGCATTTTGGTAGCTAAAGAGAGATGCACTAGAATTTTTAGTTGGTCTCTTGTTTCTTTTTCCCAGGGTTTTTTACTTGTATTTTCCCATCTGTTTCACTGTACATTAAAATCATGCAAATGATAAAGAAAGCTACAGAAGTTACTTTTGTACTCTATCATGTTACTATTGAAGCATGTAATAAAACTTATTTTTATTAATCATTTTTACAGACACGTTAAAAGTCAAGGATAGGAAGAGAAAGAAGCCTGTGGAGGTGAGTCTCCAAGTTAACGGAGTATGTGATACTAGTGTACCATCATGAAACAGTTTGATCATCAAATAATCTTTATGTCCACTTTTTTGAATGAGTGAGACCAAGGCTTGAAGGGGACCTTCACTTTTATCTTTCATCACATAATAGCCTTCACATGTGTGGCCCATATCTTTGGTTGAGTGTTCTTTAATAGATTTCTGAAGAGCCAAAGAGAAGCTGCACCAGTTTCTTTGTTTATATTTTTCTCTCAACAGTTTACACCGTGTGTTGACAGCATTGGCTCATATGTCTACAAGATGCTTAACCTGTTCTCGAATTACTCTAAAACTACACTGATGATGTTGGAACAGTGTCTTACTTTTATAGCATTCCTTTTCATTCTTGGTGACATGAATCTTTCAGCTTTTCAGCATTTTGCTTTGTTCTGGAATATAGTGTTACAGTACATATGTTTACTATTCAGTAGTCTGATTAATTTTTTTTTGTCTGGTAGACCTTGAAAGGTAATTAAAGTAAGAATCCTTGCTTTGTTAAAATATTTTTCTCATCAAAGTATACAATAGTGACAAATAAATGGATATAGTAATGTGGTACACTGGTAAATATATGTCTGAATTTGTATTCTATTGTATTTTTATTTTTCTTCAGGAACCACAAACATTTTATGAAGATGCATCTCACTATGATGACAGTTTGACTTTCCAGGATATGAACTTGTCTCGTCCCTTATTAAAGGTACAGCTTGTTTCTTCTCTTTTTAGGGAAATATTTTGAATTCAACGCTAGCAAAATAGTATTTCTTCATGTTTTCTAATTAAAAGAGAAAAAAATATAAAGACTTAATAATAACAAACTTGGAATTGATAAAAACTATTCCAACTTGGCAATTGTGTGATTATTCTTGACCATAGACTGACACAAGTTACTAATGCATTCTCATGCCACAAACATCATTGCGACATGAGTCTCTTGGTAGCTTCTATTTACAGTTCCTCATTAGCAGCCTTTTTCTGTTGTATGTGTTTGTAAAGCCCTTGCATCCAAGGACCAAGTAAAGTTTAAAAAAAAAAAAAGTAAATGATAAATGGTCATTGCTTTAAGAAAACTATCTGAGAAAAAAACAGTTTCATAATTGCTTTTCTGTTTACCTTAACTTTTATGAAGTAAAGATAACAGAGCCACAAGGTAAAGAGATCCACTATGCATGGATAAAGTTTTATGCTGAATACAATTGTAACATGTCCTCAAATTTCTGGTAGTATGTCATACAAAGTAATACTCCTACCCACCAACTTATGCATTATCCGTCAAAGTAAGAAGGCCAGAGTATTAGAAAGATTTATATGAAAACAAGCCATTCAACCCAACAAAGCTCGTCTGTCCTATCCACTTGATTACTCCATAATAGCATCAAGTCGAGTTTTTTTTTTGGAAGGTCCCTAAAATCCGACTCTGTACCACACTACTCTGTAACTTATTTCACGTTTCCATCACTCGCTGTGTGATGAAACTTTTTCTAATGTTTATATTCTTGTTGATCTAATTTTAAACAAATAGTCTTGAACCACTGTATTACTTTCTTGCGTAATTTTGAACATTTCAATCATGTCACCTCCTAATCTCATTTTGCTTTAATTGAAAAGGGTCAGCTGTTTTTAATATTTCCTCATAACTCATCCTCATCAGTCCTGGAATCATCCTAGTAGCCATTCTCTGGACTTTTTCCAGCCCTGCTATGTTCTTTTAGTAGCCTTGAGACCAAAACTACATACAGTATTCCATTTCATATGAGGCCTCACCAGTGTATATTTAAGCTTGTACATAACCTCCTTGGACTTGTATTCTATCCGCTGTGCTATATAACTTAACATTCTTTTAGCCTTCGTAATGGCTTCTGGACACTGTCTGGAAGTTCATTGTGTTAAGTCCACTAAGACTCCTATGTCCTTCTCATAAGCTGTACTTTTGTCTTTCAGTCCCCCCATTGTGTATTCAAATCTAACATTTTTACTTCCTACATGTCATACTTTAAATATCATCTGGCACAAATCTACCCAAGCTTGTGTACTGTCCAAGTCCCTATTTAATGATTCAGCTGATTCCAGATTATCTGCCAATCCTCCTATCTTGGTATTATCTGCAGGCTTAGCTGTTTGAATGGTTTAGTTGAGGCTGCTTAACTCTGTTGACGTGCACTTGATGAACCTCACTCACATTTGCCATGTATTACAACATATTGAAGTTCATATACCATATATAAACTATATAACATACATTATATAGTTTAAACAGTTTGCACAGAGTTGTATCATGCATGTTTCTGCTATTTTCAGAAGCATGTACTTGTCAGTTGAAGCACAATTTGCAGTCAACACAAATACAAAATATAGAAATGTGTTGACAGGTCTCTAGACCAGAGCAATCGATTACATTAAAGTGAAAGGAGCAAAGTTTGGCAAAGCTCAAAGAAGACATGTTTAGCAAATGCTTGCCTGGTATCTGTGGTTGAGAGCATTGCCAATTTTGTGCAACTGATCCAGTTAGAAAGTAATTTCATGTATATTAAACCCAACCACCACTAAATCTTTAATGTCTGCTGACAGCTTGTGCTTTTCATATTTTCTTTTCGGGTAGTTCTTCTGATGTGTGAGGATCATTATGAAGAAAGAACATTGGAAGCAATTATGCTCCCGTGAGCTGCTACTACTGTTAATAGTCTGAGATTCATTTTGTGCTGTTTCCCCATCAATGTGTGAAGCTGTCAAATTATCCAGATTCAATTCATACATTTAGGGGATGCATCGCACGTGTTAATGGTGATTAATCAGCAGCCCTAATAAAAGGAGTCATTGTTGATGAATGTAAGAATGGGATTGTGAAAAATGCTGCCTACCTTCGAAATCTGTTTTTTAAATTGAAATTGTTTAATTTTCTGCAGTTGTTATTTTAAAATAATGGATTATAATTTGAAGTCAATAAAAGTTTAATTGCTCTCAAAACATAAGGAGAAATTTGCAGTAAATGGATATTTTAAATAAGTATGGAGGTTACTTTTTATAGCAATTATTCATACAAATAAAACAAATTCAGAAACAAAAATATTTTGCATTTTTTCAAATTTTGGCACATTGTGTTTGCAGTTTGTTTTGTGATCATTGTGTTTCAGTAAAGCAATAAACCAGTAGTCTGAGCTTGCGTGAGCATTTAAATAAATTCAATTGACATATACAGTAACTAGGGACGTCACAATACCAGAATTTTAGTATTCAATACCCATACTAGTGAAATTTCATGATACTCGATACCACTGCAAAAACAGAAATCCCATTCCACTGCTTTTTTATTAAAAACTACTCCATTATTACTAATATATTTACTTGTTTGGCTGACACCTTTATCCAAGGTGACTTACAACATTTGTGACACAATTGGTTACATTTATTTTGACACACTGTTCCTCCTTTATCTTTGACTCAGCTGTCAGAAGGATTCTTCTCTTGCATATGCCTTACCTGAAGGCTGAGGAGTGTAGTTGGAACACACTCACATCCTTAAATATGGTGAACACCACAGCAGTCTAACATTATTAGGCTCATAAGTGTACCTGGTACCAGTGCACCTTGAGCTGAAGGTCAATGGTAGACTTTATAGTTGTGTTATTTGACCTGAGACCATATATTTTGGTCACATGTTAATTACAAACTTCTCTAAAGACTCTTTAAAGGTGGAGAAACAAATGGGAGTTTTGTAAGCATTCATAGTGGTTTAGAGTATAAAGTTAATTTTTACAACTTTACATGATTAAAGTGTTCAAAAATTATGAAAGGAATTACTACAGTGGATTGAGACTGTTATTTTAAAATGAGTTCAACAAAAATATGGAAACAATTGGAATCTTGTTATGGGTAAATTTCCCACAAACGTTATGGTTTTCTGTATGAAGTAAAATTCCCTAGCTATAGTGCCTTCCACTAATATTTCCATCCTTAGTAAACAAAAACAAAATGGGCTTTGAAAATAATATCTTTTTCTGTCCTCTTGATTGTTCATTGAAACTATTGTCACAATTATTGGCACCCCAATATTACTTTGTGCAGTTCTCCTTTGTCAAATTATAGGATATAACTTAGAGCTGTTAATGTTTAATGAGGTTGGAGAACAGGACATCTAAGACCATTCCTCCATACAGAACCTCTCTAGATCCTTCAGGTTTTGAACTGTCCTCTTCAGCTTATTCCACAAAGTTTTCAATAGGGGTTTATTGGTCAGGTCACTGCAGTGGCTATGGTAAAACCATTATTTGAGTTCCACTTTTTAAGGTTCAAGTCTGCCCAGTTTAAGCTTCCTGGCAGTGGCAGTCAGGTTTTGATTTAATATCTGCAGATACTTGATGAGGTCCATGTTACCATATATCTCAAAAATGTTGTACAGGGCCTTTGGCAGAAAAAGAGCCCTGCAACATCAAAGATCCGCCATCATATTTCACAGTGTGGATTTCATATTTTTCTCATTCCTTTACACTAAACCCAACTCTGCTGTTTGTTGCTAAAAAAAAGCCCTATTTTTGTCTCTCTAGACTGTAGAATTCAGCTCAGTTTAAAGTTCCAGCTAAAGTGGGCAAACTGTAGGTGCTGAAGTTTGTTTGATGCCCACAGAGACTTTTTTCAGGCAGACCTCTTAATCACCTTGTGGTTATGTAGTGTTGCCTAATCGTAGTTTTTTAAAGACTCCCCAAAACCCAGCTAACATCTTCTCCAACTTGATTCTTGGTAGATTATTTTGTCATTTGAGCCATTCTCCTTACTCTGTGTGAGGTCAAGATATACACAAATCTTCTTCCAAGCTTATTTTTAACATCTCTAATTGCTTTAAATTGATTAATTATTGCACTGCTATTGGAAACTGTTATTTTCAACCATTATCTATTTTCTTACTAGGGGCTTTTGCCCCCTGCTAGCTTCTCTCCCTATCCCCCCTGGCCTGTGTTATGCGCCAGCCACTTTGCCGCTCTTTACCACTCTGCCGCTCACGTTGTGAAGAGGGGGCTGAACACACCCCACGGAGACACGGTCACTCCTCCAAAACCCCCTCTCAAATGGTGATACAATGGGAAACAAATAAATTTTTTTTTTACCTCTTTGCTCGATCGGCTGCTGTCGTGCCGCGTGATCTACATCTCGCACAGTTCTTCGAACATTTAAAAGCATGTACAGCAGCTGTCGTTTTGTCTCGCTGCCTTGTCTCTTCTCCTCTAGACATCCTCTGCTCTTGTTGATTTTCTGTTCTTTTATTTGAGAGACGGAACTGTCCCCTCCGACTACACACGGAGCTCATTTCACTCCTGAAAGAAACTTATGTTTGTTTGAAGTGTTTGAATAATGTTTCTGTTTCTAAAATCTCCTGTATATCTGTGCAACTCTGTCACCCAAGCGTGACAGCGTATGTGGATTTCACTTTCACTAAACAACAAATCTTTTAATTCTTGCGGATACACCTCTTCATTGGGAAGAAACGCTACTTTTCACTGATGGCAACACAAATTAAACGATCTTCAAGTCTCCGACTTAAAGTTTAAATCCAAACAATATATTCAATATCTTTTTGCTGTTCCGTTATTTCACCGAGTAATAATTTCCGTTTATTTGCGCTAATGCAATCTTTACTATCAATTTTTTGGGACTTTCGAATTTTATTACTTTAATTATCTCTAATGTGCTCTGCATGTGTATCGCTCCAATGTTTTTGAATTCTTTACAAGTTCTACTTTGTCATCTACTCTTTGTCTTTTATTTCTGGCCCCGGGTGTGGTTACATATCAAAAACTTGACTTGATGTTATTTTGGAGGACTTAAATGGATAGGATTTGCAAGATTTGTTGGGGTGGGCTAAATGTCCTCCTCTCTTATGTTCTAGCAGCTTTATCTGATGAAACAATGAAAGAAATATTTAATGTTTGGGCGTTATGTGCTATTGTAGAAATGCTGCCTCACAATAAGGAGACCAGGGTTCATGTCCTGAGTCCTCACTGCATGAAGTTTGTATGCTCACACCTTGTCTGTTTGGATTCCGCCAGGTTCTCCAGTTTACTCCCAACATTCCAATCATATGTAGGTATGTGAATTGGAGACTCTAAATTGCCCCTAGTGGTGTGTGTTAGAGGGTGTACAGTAATCCCTCGCTATATCGCGCTTCGACTTTCGCGGCTTCACTCTATCGCGGATTTTAATATGAAAGCATCACTAAATATATAACGCGGATTTTTCGCTGTTTCGCGGGTTCTGCGGACAATGTGTCTTTTTACTTCCTGTATATGCTTCCTCAGTTGGTTTGCCCAGTTGATTTCATACAAGGGACGCTATTGGCGGATGGCTGAGAAGCTAACCAATCAGAGCACGCAGTT
>JANRMT010047443.1:0-11843 GCA_026402145.1 Polypterus bichir lapradei
ATATATATATATATATATATATATATACACATTTACCAGTTGCTTCATTATTTCAAACAGCACACATTGTCTTTAACCAAACATATTCCCAGACTCACTTAAATTCCTTCAAATATACTTCAGTCACAGAGATCTCTTTCACATTGCACAACATACTAAAATTTTCTTAAACTGTCTTTAACTCATTTATACTTACTCAAGTTTTAATATTATCATAATCATTATTATTATTATTATTATTTAGCATCTACTATTTAAAGCATTTATAAACTCTTTCCCTTATATTTATTTCACTCCACACTTACAATGTATAATTCTGAAGTAATTTCCTGTCATCCGGCAGCACTGCTAACCACTACCCATACTTAAATTACCTAACAACACATGCAAAGCATTTAAAACAATAGCCATAACGTATATAGGCACCTTCACATTAGGAACCTATTTAACAAGACAGCTGACACACACACACACACATTTATGCTCCATACACATTCCGCACTTACCAAAAGCATTACATACACATACCATCCATTATCCAACCTGCTATATCCTAACTACAGGATCACGGGGTTCTGCTGGAGCCAATCCCAGCCAACACATGGCGCAAGGCAAGAAACAAACCCCGGGCAGGGCGCCAGCCCACCGCAGATACACATACCAGCAGCATTTTATTCTTGAAAGAAATTGTCTCCTTTATATTTTATAGTTATCAAGTATTAGAGAAAAATGTTCTTTGGTCAGGGTGTGAAGGAAAGATTTTTTATACATTTATAAACATTTTTATAAGCAAAATGGAGACTTTTCATTTTACCAAATATTTAACCTGAATAAACTCAGAGCTCTGGAAATCTATATCAGATACTAAGGTTCTTTGCCCTTGCTCGTTTCGCGAGCCCAGCAGCTCCCGCCCCAACCTTGGGGCGTGCCAAATGCCAGCCACTTCGCGTCTCTGCCGCTTGCGTTGTGAAGGGGTTGGCTGAATGCATGCTTTGGAGATGTGGACGGATTACCTGCTTGCTTACTGTTCCACCTGTTGTGCTGCATGTTCTGCTTCTCGCGCTGCACATTGATCATTTCAAAGCCTGTACAGCAGCTATCCACGCTTCGCTCGCTTACCCCCCTAAGCCCACCACCCAACAACCCTCCTCCCCGGGCGCGCTAAGCGGCTGCCACTTCGCGTCTCTGCCGTTCGCGTTGTAAATGGGGCTGGGGGCTGAACGCACGCTAAGAAGATGCAGACGAATCAGCTGCTGTCTTTCTGTTTGCTGCTGCTGTGCTGTGTCTTTTGCTTGTCACGCTGCGTATCGATCATTTAAAAGCCTGTCCAGCAGCTGTCCTTTTGTCTCACTTCTTTGTCTTGCGAGACATTAAAGTGTCTCTTGCGGGGCATCTGGGCTGATTATTACTTTCCTTATTTTCTAAATTTGCACATAGATTATTATTGTTCTATTGTGCATCCTTTTTTCCCTTCTTTTCTCTCCAACGCTTTCGTGTCTCTTTTCGACACGCTGCTCTTTCTTCTTCGCTTAGTCGTTCATGTGCCATCTAGAACGTATAACATTTTTAAGAGCTGGGAGCACATGAAGTGTGTCTGCCAAAAGCATTCCAACAACTGCGAGGTTAGATGTCCCTGAACTTGTTTTAAATTGTTTGTCTCACGGGTCTTGCTTCCTAAGGTTGTAATGTCTAGTCTCGCGTGAATGTCAGATTGTCTATCCAAGATGATCACGTCTTACATGATGTCAAAGTGTCTCTCCGAGATGATCACGTCTCGACCCAAGATTTTTTTTTATAATAGATAGATTTTGAAATTTGACTGCACAGTTTATTACAAATACATTTCAGACAAAGTCCCATTCGCACATCATGTCTTAGGCATAGAACAGCTTTTTCAAACACACTGAACATTCTTTGAAGACATTCTAATCACTTAGAACATTTTCCCCCAACATGTCATAACTAAAACATCATTTTTTACCTTTCATACATCTTCTCGATCTCTCTTATGGACAACTCTCAGTCTGTTGCTTGTGTTCTTTCCTCACTTATGCAACTACGCAGAGCATTTAATTTTTTTTACTTTAAGTATTTTAATCAATCCCCTCATTATAGTGTGTTAACAGTTTCTTTGATATCGCTATGCTTCCTATTTCACCATCAGTCCACTTCTCACGTTCTGAACACTTTCTGTCACCATCGGTAACACCAGTCAAAAGAAAGATACCTTTCCCCATATAATATCTTTGCTTCCTGAACCTTCTTTCGACCATCAGCTGTTAGTATCTTTATACCTCTTAAATACATCCCTTTTTAAATTTAAGATCGGTCTTCTGTTCTGCATATTTGTTATCAGTCTTAGACATTTTACCATTTTTCCAGACCTACAACCTCAATTTACTCACACAATCTGTCAGTCGCAATAGTCACAGTTATTTGCTGCGCATTAAGACATCTATGTATTTACAAATCAGTGTACAAAAAGAAATAGAAAGAATCAGATGTAATAAAGAAAAGTGAGCTAAATGCCCATTCTCACTCACTTTACTAATCTGGACAAACAATGCAGATTCCAACAAGGAGCTGTGCCACAGCATCTACACCGCCACAAAGAAAACACACAATAACTACACGGAAAACATAAACCTTGCAATCTATACTAACAACAAAAATCATACCTTTAATCTAAGCCCTATTCTTTTTCTTAAAAAACCTGTACAAACGCAAAGAGGGTAAACAATACCCATCACTTTCAGACTCTCAAACGACCATTCATTCACTCGGGCAGTTGGTCAATCTCATTACAATGTGTTAATAGCATCTTCGATCTAACCCCACTGCCCATGTTGCCTTCAGTAAAACTCTGCTCTCTTCATGCATAGTCATTATGTCATTTTCAGTTCCTGGTTTTATCATTACAAGGATGTTTTTTCCTTTCAAATGTAATATTCATCACTAATTCCTTATCTAAGCATTCCTGTTAAAACTGGCACTATCCTTCCCAATTAGGGCTTATTGGGAAGCCCTAGTTTTTCTGATTGAACCCAAACCATGGGTCTGTTGGTCCAAAGGCAAGTTTTTAGTAACTCTTCCTTACTCTGAGCTGACTGATAACAACCTTGCCATGGGTTCACTAAACAATTCTGTCTAAAATATCCCGGTTGACCAAATCTCCAACACACCCTGGATGGATTTTTTGATGTCATTTTTTTCCTACCTTTTGACCATCCCTTATCCCAAACTCATTGCTGGACACATGCAAATGCTCTAATCCATTTCCCTCTTCCTTGCTCATGAATATCAGGGAGGCTAACTGCCAGGTTCTCTAAGACTTGCAATTTCTGTGAAATAATTGCACTTTCTCTCTATGCTCATATTATTATTGTCCATTAATCACAGAGAGTTATACTATATCTATAACCCTTTCCTTCTTTATTATTATTATTTTTTTAACTAGATCTACACTCCTTCTTTGAGTGACCTATTAATTCTGCCCTCCCTAACTGAATGCTACAGTCTTTCAGCGCTAGAGCTCCTCTAAAGATAACTTTACTAAAGTGAGCTTAGTTTCCCTTTGTTGTAAGCACTCTTCCCTAGGCCAGTATCTACTATCCCAAGAAAAGATATGGGGCTTGTCTTGTAGTAACCATTCAACCCTAGGTTGGTTTCCACTAGTTGGAAAGTTTCCTGGGTAAATGCTAATATATTAGGTATCAAAATGTGCCAATTCACCTCAAGGATAACACAGCCCCCGCCTGAGTAATCTATTATTGCAACAGCCTATACCAAAAGGAATGTAAAGACTTCAGACCTTTGGGTCGAGGCGGTATTCAATAGGATTTTTACCTGCTCTCCAAACACTTTATTTTCAAGGCGGCCACCCATCCAGCCAAATCTGGGTTTTTTTCAAAGTAATCGACTCAATAATGCCTTACAAATATGAATCGACGACCCAAGTAACCCACTGGAGCAGGAATGAAAAGGATTTTTTTTGCCTCTATCTCAGCCCCTTGCTTGGTTTGCTGGAAGAATAAACCTACAATGAAGTAATGATTGAGGACTTTTGCCTACACACTGGGTCCCCCAATATTACACTTACACTATATTGGGCAGTAGCGTAGTGACCTATGAGTACACTATAAGCTTTCCCTTATTTGCAAAGTTATTTACAATAATCCTTCAATTGATCCCTTGGTGCTGCACATCCACTGTTCCATCTGCACTTCTTAGTTCTAAAAGATAAGCTCCTTACTGTGTCTCCTTTGGCAGGGCGAAATCCATGTGAAACTCACACAAACAATTTAATAGCAAAAATGCTTATCTTTAAGGGTGACACATTTGTGTCAGCTCTCAGAGCCCCATCCTGCTTTCTGAAGACCCAGAACCGCTTCTTTCTCCTACCTGGCTTGCTAAATTTAGTTTATGAAATATACAGTTTAATCTGCATTTGAACAAGATCTCTCTGAAGAAGAATTTATTTTCCTGCATCAACGTTCTACTTTTTGTATTTTTTTGCCATGAAATTTGGAAAAACAATTACCAAGTAAAGAGTTACTGCTGAGGTAATGAGGGCATAAGTTTCTGGCATGCAACACATTGCTCTAATACAGTATACCAAACAGTCATTTGAAAACTTAATCTTGCCCATTTTGATAATTTAATAATGAAAATTTTAACTTACATATGACAAACATTCTGTGACAAATCTTTTCAACCCTGAGTTTATAAATTTACAAACCCCTTTAGCGTAGGGTTTCAACAAAATGTAATACATTTCAATAAACAGATTAATGTTGCCAATAAAATATTGCATTTATCTCAAATCTATGTTAATGCTGCTTCAGTTTGTCATGATCAGCTGGCATTTAGGAAAAATAAATTATTAAGTATATACACATATAAAAGGCAGAAATGAATCAACAAGTGAAAGGATACAGTTTGTGGCCTTTAATGTTATGATTTTCCTTAAAGCTAATCCTGGAAAAAGAAGGCAAATGGAAGCCCTATGCAGAGAGTACAGGAGTTAACTTCACCCACTGACTATGAACAGTAAACGTGTGTCTGCCTATATACGTAGCTCCTAGATTAGCATTAAAATGTCACACTGTTGAAAAAACTGTAAAGACAGCATTATTGTAATAAACGAAGACACAGGAGTGCAAAACAACAAAATGTTCTCAGAAAAACAAAGAAAATTTTCAAAAGCATAGGTAAAAGTAGAAACAGGAGTATTACATTTGTTAGTGTTGTGCTTGTTTCAACGTAGCTTCATTTAGTGTAATTTGTTAGTTCTCTTTTGTTTGTGTGTTTCTTTGCAAATGTCATGCCTCTTAGTGGGATTGTTGTTCCTGTTCCAGTGTGTACTCGGTGGTCATTCCCAAAGAATTTAATTTGAATACTGGACATCTTAAATTCCAAGCAGAATATTTTTTATCAGTTTCTGGTAAAGTGAATCAAAGAAAATACTTATTTTAGGACAAGGCAGTTACAGTTTATCTGTGTGATTTAGAAATCCTCTTTTACTGTAGTTGTTAGCTTCTAACAAATGGTTGTTTCCCAAACCAAACAGCCACATCACTTGGACTGAATATTTTTCCAGTTTGTGTAACAGCACAGCTTATATTCTTATCCTTAGCAATTTAAAAACCCATCTTCACTGATCTTTTATTTTGTGTTGAGATTTTCTTGTGCTTTTTGATAATGTTCACTTTCTTACACATTCTACTGGACACAATCTGGATCTTCTTGTTCATGTGGACATGTCACTAGTAATATCTTATCATCCAACCTCAAATCTCTGACCACTTGTCACCTCTGCTATGTTTCCTCTAACATTTCCTCTTTCCTTCTCTTATCTTCTTCCCTACTTGCTTCCTCCTTGCTATCTATAGCTAAGGATGCTGTTAAACCTTACAGATATACCTAGTATCTCCAATTTGGCAGCTCCGTTTAAAACTAGGCTACTTCCAAAGAAATGATTGTGTCTTTAGTACACCAAATAACTACAAAAACTCAAAACCCATGGTAAAGCACTGGAACATAAATGACAATCATCTGGGGCCTCATGTATAATGCTGTGAGTAGAATCCACACTAAAACATGGTGTAAGAACAAAAGTGGAAATGTACGTACTCACAGAAAAATTCAGATGCACAAAACCACGTGTAAGCCAACTTCCACGCACTTCCGCTCCATAAATCCTGGTCAGCATGAAATGTAACGCACGTGCATGGACTCCTCCCAGAATTTTGTATATTTGAATATGTAAATCTATATAAATAGCCCTTTCAGTTGAGTGTTTTGTTAAAAGACAATGGCAAAAGCACATATTAAAAAGAAGGATTGCACCAAATGTGAAGTGGAGTTCTAACTCAGTGAAGTGGAGGCAAGGGAAAACATACTTTTTGGTGGCTTGGGCAGTGGTATGAGCAACAAAAGGAACTTGAAAGAATGACACTCAAAAGTTCAAGTTCAGAAAGTCCCTAAATAAAAAAGAAGTGGTCAAATGTCAAAGGTGACGTGAAAATGCGAGTTGTAGCCCACCATCTGAGTGTCATATGGAAGTATATTAGGGCACAGAGAAAAGAAAAAAAAATAGGGACGCAGTGACGAAAAAAAAGTTGAAATGTCGAGTTTAATTTCTACCTTAATTTAATTGTTTATTTTGTTATTATAGTAGAACATTTTAAACTTCATTTAAAATAAATGTCTAATTTACTAGATTTTCTCAAATGCCATCATAACTAACTAAAGTAGAACATTAAATGTTTTGCATTCTTTGTGTTCTATGTGTGTGAATTACTATGTGTGTCTTAAATGGGCTTTCTCTTTCGCAGACAGGAACATACAGGCACTGATTGCCACACAATCCATTATATTCATGATATTACAGCTCTCTTAACATTTTTGAATACTAAGATGTATAAGTGATATCATTTTCTTGATGAAATGCATTAAAGCATGTATTAAACATGGGGGCATGGTGGTACAGTGGAAGTGATGAGCTGGTGCCCTATCCAAGGATTGTTCTTGCCTCCCACAAGATGCTTTCTGGCACGTGCGTGACCCTTGATGAAATAATTTATTACAGTAGTACTGTTGCTGCAAAACGTACCAATCCCCAATTACTGTCCTTCCATTTTCTTTCTCCATGTAACCAATCACCACACAATAAGCTCTGTAATAAATATAAAACCAGCTGTAAGCTTAGAATGTCGATTCTTCAAAACTTTTAAGGAACATTGAAAAATCTTTGTAATATATGTTTAATTATTCCATCCATCTATCCATTTAGGATAATGCCAGTCCCAGTAAGCATACATTGCAAGGCAGGAACAATTCCTGGACGGGGCACCAGCTCATCGCTAACGCTGTGCCACCGTGCCCCCACTTGTTTAATTATTAACAATATACATTATTTAAATGAAGTTAACAATTTATCTCTAAAATGTAATATACATACTTTAATGCATCATTCATCATAAAAATGACATCAAGTATACATTCTAGAATTCTCACAGCACACAGCATCAAGAGGATAGCTCTTGGAAATCTAAATCAACTTAGAAGCCAGTCATCATCATCATCTCTAAATATGCGGTCTCTTCTATTGAAATTAATCGAATTCCTTTATTTTCATTGTATGGTATAATGAGATTCAATATGTAATCCTTCATAAACTAATTTTCCTATAGAATGATATAATAATAACAACACAATAAAAACAATGAAAAATATATAGTATGAAAGCATAAGTACAATATACACGTACATACAGTGCAAATGGTTCATAAAGTGGCTCAGATTGTGCAATATTACAGTTTTAGTGCAAGTTTACAGTGAGGTAATTATAAGTAAGAACAGTTCTACCGGGAGCATTTGATGGACTGTTTCTGAGCCCATGTAGGAAAGGCTCTGAAGTGTTTTCTGGATGGGAGATGTTCAAATAGACTGTGCGCATTACTGAGTGGAATTCATGCAGATGCTGGTGGGTTTCCTGAGGCAGCATGTGCTATAAATGTCCTCCAGGGCTTTCTGATCAGTTGCTGTACAGCTGTGATTCTACACACAAATACAATGGGTTAAAATACTCTGAGGTGTGTACTGAGAGTAACAATGCTAAAGCAGGTATTGCAGTTGGAATAATTTGGTCATTGCGTGGACCATTATATTGTTACAGAATGATTACAACAATGTGCCTTAAATTTGTAAATGATATGCTATTAATTTCATTATATTTGATAAATCCTGCTTCATTGATGTGAATCTGAAAAAAGGGAGACCACACAGAAACAGTAGTACTACTTTGATGCTGAGTGCTTTGTTTGTAGAAAGCCTCTTCCAATGTCTTTCTTTTAAAGATTTATTTTTAAAGTTCAGACACATTCTACTACACACAGCCATCGTTTATATTATGGCCTCCATGATACCAAGTGTTACAGGAACAGCATTGCAAACAGTAAATATCAACAGCACAGAATCGTAACGACCAGAAGCACAAAATTGTGGCCGCGACAAAAGCAGTCAAACAAAACGAATGTGGTAATAGAAAAACAAAAGCACAGAATAATGATGCAATAACATCACCAAAGTAAAAAGAAAAAACATAGAAACAGTGGAAAATTAATATTAATAATGTATAGTCAAACTTTAATGGTGCACACGTATTGGAAATATGTTCCTGCCTCTCCGGTCTTCTGTAAATGTTACTCTATTCATCAACCTAACCAGCTCAGCCTGACTCTGTCACTACTTCAGTGAGACTTGCGTAAGTTTTTGCTGTTCTTGGGACAATCAGAACTTGACTGGTCTGTTTTCACTACTTTCAGTTTAGTAACTACAAGTAATCTATCTTTTCTCTAAATGAAGTTGGAACATACTGTGTGTTCAACTAACTAACTGTTATGCCTTACAGTAGGAAAGGTTGACTAAGGAATAGAGATGAGAGGAGAGGAAACAATAACTGACACCAAAATTGAAACCAGAGATCTGTGAAAAAGTCACAAACCAGCAATTCTAAAGCTCATAAAATATACACATGCACAAAAGGGTGTTTTTAAGGGTGTCTTCAAACTCCGATATTGATATGTCTGGTGTGGCACTTATCAAAGCACACTAATTAGAAAAATCATTCAATTTATATAAATAAAGAAGTCCTGCAGGGGGACTATCACTATAAATATAGAGCAGGGGACCAACTATTATTAAACTGCATATATAATTACCAAAAAAAGGAAAGTAAGGGTAACTAGAACCTATTAAGAATACTATTAATTAGAAGTCCCTAAGTGTAACTAAAAGTAACCTTATATCTGATAAATGATAAGATAATTGAAATGTCTATCTATCAGTAATATCTACACACTTAAAGAGGTAGAAATTGTTTCAAACATATATAAATGTAAACACTGTATTTACATGCAATCAGCACAAAAAGTATACCAAGGAGTGACATTGTAGCTGTTGTCTTTTCCAAGATCTCGAGTATCTACTGAGTTGGTAAGGCATGATCCAGCAGGAGTCAAATGCTTGCAAAACAAATTTGTCAATCCCATGAAGTTTATTTTAAAAAGGTTTAGTGAAAATTCAAAGCAAAACAGTTCATACAAAAATAGAGAAAAAGGTTGTTACACATGCAGAATTAAAGACAAAAAGGAAAAACTGTTTCTTCTACAAACTTAGCTTTTTCTTGTTAAACTTCAGTTGCTTTCTATACTTAAAGGTTGTTATTTCTCTATGGCAAATTTACATAAGCTTTAATTAAAACATTCAGTGCGTTTTACATGTACAACACAGCACGTACAATATGGCATTGTTTGAAATTGTTTTCCCTCTATGCCTTACCGACTGTAAGGCAGATCATAAAGTCTGTAGTCAGAGGGACAAGAAATCATTACAATATTCCATTTCAATTTAGCTTGTGGGGGTTATAACAGAACCTGCCATAGACTATTTACTAATATATATTCAGCAAAAAAAGAAACGTCCTCTGACTTTCAACTGTTTTTACTTTCAGTAGACTTAATGTGTAAATATTTGTATGAACACTAAAAGAGTCAACACCATAAGACATAAACTAAAAATGTTTCACAATGTGTCCCTGAATGAAGGGAGGCTCAAAATCAAAAGTACCAGTCAGTATCTGGTGTGGCCACCAGCTGCTTGAAGTACTGCAGTGCATCTCCTCCTCATGGACTGGACCAGATTTGTCAGTTCTTGCTGTGAGATGTTACCCCACTCTTCCACCAAGGCACCTGCAAGTTCCTGGACATTTCTGGGGGGAATGGCCCTAGCCCTCACCCTGCGATCCAACAGGTCCCAGACGTGCTCAATGGGATTGAGATCTGGGCTCTTCGCTGGCCATGGCAGAACACTGACATTGCTGTCATGCAGAAACTCACGTACTTTTTGCCACTCCTGTCTGGTCCAGCGAAGGTGGGTTTGTGCCCATAGGCAGCGTTGTTGCTGGTGATGTCTGGTAAGGACCTGCCTTACAACAGGCCTGCAAGACCTCAGTCCAGCCTCTCTCAGCCTATTGCGGACAGTCTGAGCACTGATGGAGGGATTGTGTGTTCCTGGTGTGACTCGGGCAGTTGTTGTAGCCATCCTGTACCTGTCACGCAGGTGTGATATTCGGATGTACCGATCCTGTGCAGGTGTTGTTAAACGTGGTCTTCCATTGCAAGGATGATCAGCTGTCCTTCCTGTCTCCCTGTAGCGCTGTCTTACGCGTCTCACAGTGTGGACATGGCAATTTATTGCCCTAGCCACATCAGCAGTCCTCATGCCTCCCTGCAGCATGCCTAATGCATGTTCACGCAGATGAGCAGGGACCCTGGGCATCTTTCTTTGGGTGTTTTTCACAGTCGGTAGACAAGTCTCTTTAGTGTCCTGCGTTTTTAGAACTGTGACCTTAAATGCCTACTTTCTGTAAGCTGTTAAGGTCTTAACGACCATTCCACAGGTGTATGTTAATTAATTGATTATGGTTAATTGAACATGCATGGAAAACATTGTTTAAACAATTTACAATGAAGATCTGTAAAGTTATTTGGATTTTTAAAACATTATTGTTGAAATACACAGTCCTGAAAAAGGGACGTTTCTTTTTTTGCTATATTGCTGGTAATGCCGGTATATATATATAGCAAAATACCCGCACTTGGCAGCGGAGAAGTAGTGTGTTAAAGAAGGAAAGAGAAACAAAAGAAAACATTTTGAAAATAACGTAACATGATTGTCAATGTAATTGTTTAGTCACTGTTATGAGTGTCGCTGTGATATATATATATATAGCAAAATACCGGCGCTTCGCAGCAATGTCATGTGTTAAAGAAGTTATGAAAAAGAAAAGGAAACACTTTAAAAATAATGTAACATGATTGTCAAAGTAATTGTTTTGTGTATTTGGCGGCAGTGTCACGAAGTTGTTTTCGTCTAGCTGCATCAGAAAATGTACCACGACGTCTGACACGCCTTCTTTTTACTGTTTTCTCACAGCTTGGATTGCTGCTGTCATAATGGGTTTGAGTCTACATATATATACATATATATATACAAATACATATCTTCATATCTATATACATATATACATATCTATATATATATACATATACATATATATATACATACCTATACATCATATATACACACACATACATACATACACACACACAAATTATATATATGTGTGTGTATGTATGTATGTATGTATGTATGTATGTATGTATGTATGTGTGTGTATATATATATATATAATGTAGATAGGTGTGTGTGTGTGCATATATATATATACACTGTCACACACGTGCGCATGGGAGGCAGCTAAAGGGCTTGAGTGAAGG
>JANRMT010047458.1:0-10690 GCA_026402145.1 Polypterus bichir lapradei
TTTTTTTTTTTTTTTTTTTTATTAATTTTATTGCACTCCATACAAAGCAATCAAGTTTTTACAAAAAGAAAAATAGAGTCAAGAACAGATCGATCCCAACCCTTGAGAAAGAGAGCAAGCCAAACGCCATAAAAATTTTACAGCTTTTAAACATACCTAAATTAATAAATTCTCTATGCTTCATGAACTTATTTTTAAAATATTACTGATTAGATCCTGCCATGTTTTGAAAAAAGTCTGTACGGATCCTCTAACTGAGTATTTGATTTTTCCAAGTTCAAATAATATAACACATCGGTTTCCCACTGACTTAAAAGAGGAGAGTTTGGGTTCTTCCAGTTTATCAGAATAAGTCTGCGTGCCAAAAGCGTAGTGAATGCAATCACAATTTGTTTGTCTTTCTCCACTGTAAGCCCCTCTGGAAGAACCCCAAACACAGCTGTTAATGGGTTAGGAGGGATTGTGAGTCCAAGGCTATCTGAAAGGTAATTAAAAATGTTTGTCCAGAATAATGTTAATTTGTTGCAGGCCCAAAACATGTGACCTAGTGAGGCTGGGACTTGGTTGCAACGTTCACAGGTTGGATCATGCCCTGGAAACATTTTGGAGAGTTTTAGTCGAGACAGATGTGCTCGATATATAATTTTGAGTTGTATAATTGTATACTTTGCGCATATGGAGCTCAAGTGAATTCTCTGCATTGCTACTTTCCACTCCTTTTCTGATATATTAATTGAGAGATCTTTTTTCCAATGCCCTCTTGGATCTTTGAAAGGGAGGGATTGTAAAATGATTTTATATATTGTAGAGATGGAGTCTAAGTCCTTGAGATTGAGTAATATTTTTTCCAGCATGGATGAGGGTGGAAGATGAGGAAAATCTGGAAGGTTCTGTTTAACAAAGTTCCTGATTTGAAGATAGTGAAAGAAATGTGTAGCTGGAATGTTAAATTTGGAATGTAATTGTTCATAGGAAGTAAAGACGTTGTCTATATAAAGATCTCTAAGCAAGCTAATTCAAAATTTTTTCCAGATATTAAAAACTGCATATGTTTGTGAAGGTTGAAAGAGGTGGTTCTCTTGCAGAGGTGCCACAGATAGAAGCTTCTCCGTCTTAGAATGCTTTCTACATTGGTTCCAGATTCTAAGTGAGTGGAGCACAATTGAGTTATTTGTTTATTGCCGATAACGTGTGTTTATTGGAGCACAGAGCAAGGAATACAAAGAAGTACTGCAGGATTTTACTTCTATTGCGGTCCAAGCCTGTGTATGTTCTTCTATTTGTGTCCAGGTTCTTATCGCCTGTATATTTGCTGCCCAGTAATAAAACTGGAAGTTAGGTAGAGCCATGCCGCCTTCTTCCTTTGGTCTTTGTAAGGTCGCTCTTTTGATGCGTGGATGTTTGGAATTCCAAATAAATGAGGTTATTGTTGAATCTAATTGCCTAAAGAATGATTTATTAATGTATATTGGGATTTTTTGAAATAAAAAAAGGAGTTTAGGAAGAATATTCATCTTAACAGTGTTAATTCTTCCAGCTACTGTGAGATGAAGGGTTGACCATCTATGCAAGTCTTGTTTAATTTTTTCCATGCAGACGGCGAAATTTTGTTGATAAAGAGCTTTATGTTTACTTGTGATGTTTACCCCGAGGTATTTAAACTGTTCTGCAATGATAAAAGTTAGGGTATCTAAACTAATATTATATGCTTGAGAATTCACTGGAAAGAGTACACTTTTATTCAGATTAATTCTGAGACCAGAGATCTTTTGAAATTCTGTGAGTGCTGCTAAGACTGCAGGCACAGAATTTTCTGGGTCTGATATATACAGTACCATGTCATCTGCATATAATGAGATTTTCTGTTCCAGTCCTTCTCTGCTAATCCCCTTTATCTGATCAGTATTTCGACAATGTATTGCCAGTGGTTCAATGGCAATCGCAAACAGAAGCGGTGACAAGGGGCATCCTTGTCTAGTGCCACGTTTTAGTTTAAAGTAGTCTGAGCAAATGTTGTTGATGCAAACTGAAGTTTCTGGGTTAGTATAAAGTAATTTAATCCATGCACAAATGTTTGGGCCAAACCCAAACTTCTCCAATGTAGTAAAAAGGTATTTCCATTCAATCATGTCGAATGCTTTTTCTGCATCCAATGATAATAATATTTCTGGGGTGTTTGATTTAGTTGGTGAGTATATTACATTAAACAGGCGTCGAAGATTTGAAGATAAGTGCCGGCCCCTAATAAATCCAGTTTGGTCTTGTGATATTACCGAGGGGAGCACTTTCTCCATCCTTCTGGCTAAGATTTTAGAGAGTATTTTAACGTCGTTATTCAGAAGTGAAATTGGTCTGTATGATGCACATTGTAATAAGTCCTTATTTTGTTTTGGAAAGACAGTGATTAGAGCTTGGCGAAAGGTTTGTGGAAGAGATTGGTTATCTCTGGCTTCGGTAAATGTTGCTAATAAGAGGGGGGCTAGCTGAGCGGAGAATTTCTTGTAAAATTCTGCAGGGTAACCATCAGGGCCTGCTGCTTTCCTACCTTGGAGTGATTTTATAGCATCTAGTAATTCTGATAACATCAGAGGTTTATCAAGTTCCTCCGCACTACAAGCGTCTATTTGAGGTATCTGTAATATATCCAGAAATGCATTAGATTGTGTATTGTCTTCCTTAAACTCAGTAGTATATAGGGATTTATAGTAGTCTCTGAAAGTGTGCATTATATTTTGGTGTTCGACGATTTTATCTTGAAGTTTTATATAACACATGGACATGGATCAACAGCAAACCAATTAGATCAGCTCCACCACACCTCTTGCAGTACTTTAAACCAGCATTCACTTTATCGAAACCACTATTACAGATCTATGCAAAGAATGTTAATCTGCATATATTAGTTTAAAAATACATTAAGATAAATGTATTGTTTGCATCTCCAATTCCTAGATGCATATTTTTTTCATTTTTAAATAAAAAGTGTGTGATACCTGTATAAGTTATAACTGTTAATAGCTGAGGAAGTAACAGGGTAAAACAGGGACTACTAAGGTGGTACTGACTGATTTGGAAGTTGTAAAGGGAGACATGATACTCAGATTAAATAGGTTGAAATCAAGCAAATCATCAAGACCAGATAACATTTGTCAAAGAGTGCTTAAAGAGGTCAGTGAGTGCAGATTTAACCCTTGTCATATATTTTTAGATATTCACGGCGCACTGGAGAAACTCATAAGGACTAGAAAATAGCAGATATTATCACTTCAAAAAAAAGGGTTATTTGGCAAATCCAAGCAACTATAGGCCAGTAAGCTTAATGTGCATCACAGGTAAATTAATAGAAGGAATAATTAAGAAAAACATTGAGCAGCACATGACAAAAACAGGAGTTTTACTGAACATTCAGCAAGGGTTCAGAAGAGGGAGGTCATGTTTACCAACATCCTGGAATTCTGTGAGGAAGCAACAAACGGATATGCTCAGTGGAGCATATGATATTATTTATCTTGACTTTCAGAAAGCATTTGATAAGATGGCACATGAGAGGTTGGGAATCAAACTAAAAGAGATGGGAGTTCAGGGTGTTGTGTGTAGATGGGTGCAAAATTGGCTTAGACAAAAAAAGCAGAGGGTGATGGTGCGAGGATCCTTAGCAGAATTGGGTGATTTTAAGTGTGTGTCCCTCGGGGGTTACTTCTAGGACCTCTGCTATTTTTAAAATATATAAGTGATTTGGATAGGAATATAAGTAGCAAATGGTTAAGACACCAAGCTAGGAGGCAGATTTGTGGAAGATAAAATTTATTCTAAGTAAATGTAAAGTATTACACGTAAGAAGTAAAAATGTTACATTTGAATACACAATGCGATATCTTAAAATTGGAAGTATCCCTCATTAGAATCATTTCCAAGTCCAAGGAGGTTATGCTGAAGCTTTATAATGTACTGTTAAACTCTCACCTGGGGTACTGTGTACAGTTTTGATCTCCAGACTACAAAAAAGATATCACAGCCCAATAAAAAGTCCAGAGAAGAGCGACTAGGCAGATTCCAGGACTGAGAAGTATGAGCTATGAGGAAAGATTAAAGGGGACGAGCCTTTTCACATTAAACAAAAGATGATTAAGAAATGACATGTTTGAAGTTTTTAATTATGAAGAGAATTAGTATAGCAGATCAAGACTGTTATTTTAAAATGAGTTCATCAAGAACACAGGGACACAGTTGAAAAATTGTTTAGGGTAAATTTTTACAAACATCGGGAAGTTTTTCTTTACACAGAGAACTATAGACACATGAAATAAGTTTCCAAGAAGAGTGGTAGACAGTAGAACTTAAGGAACCTTGAAAATTCAACTTGATGTTATTTTGGAAGAATTAAGTGGATAGGCCTAGTTCCACAACACTCAGCAATACACTCCTCTATTTGTATTCAAGTCTTTTCCAATGTTTTTCTTTCATACAGAAAATACTGACAAAGGCCTGTGTGGAACACTCAGTGTCATGGTTCACAGTGCTACGGGATACCAGAAACCAGCAAGTAAGTTATAGATCAGCCAGGATGCAATGGTTTTCTTCCACCTAATCCTATCTTAAGCTTCTAATTTCATGTTAGCATTAGGGTCATCAAGTATGTTCTAATATTCTCTCACATTGATTGGCGGTGGGATACCTTTACTCCCATTTTTAAGTTTTCCCACAAATTACCATCTTCTCATTGGTTGTATCCATCTATCGGGATATTATAATGGGCTGGAATTAGTGAGTTGTTGTCTTGTACTCATTACTACGGTATTAGTTCATTAGAACTGTAGAGTAGAACATACCTGACTTCATACTGCTAACTACTTCTAGGTCACAAGCCAAGTCACTTCTGCCACATACAATTCCAAGAGCTTTCCACATTAATCTTTCCTCTGGCATAACTTCTATTACTGAGGATTCTTCCCTTATATTGGATTTGTAATTATTCAGACCCCTTCACTTTTTTACATTTTGCCATGTCGCTGCCTTGCGCTGAAATCAATTATTCTTTTAGCTAAACAAGTAACATTCAATAATCCAGAATGCCAAAGCAAAAACAGGCATTTAAACTTTTTTGCAAATTTATTAAAAATGAAATACTCAAATATCACATTGACTCAAGTATTCAGACCCTTTTACTCATTACTTGTTTGCTGCCTGCAGTGTTCTTCTGCCATTCTTTGCTATACAGGTAGAACTTGCCACTACAATGCTTCTCTGTTGGAATGACATTGCACTGGTTATAAGCAGAATCCTTCAGACATAACATTAAACTTAGCTTCATCAGAGTGGAGCATCTTGTTTCTCAGTCAAAGAGTCCTTTAGGTGCCTTTTTGCTCTTAGCAGGCTTCTGTTGTTTTTTTTTTTTTTACTGAAAACAGGCTTCTGTCTGGACACTTTTCTATAAAGCCCAGATTGGTGTACTGTTGCAATGATGTTTGTCCTTCTGGTAGTTTCCCCCATCTCCACAAAGGTTCTATCAGGGTCTTGGTCACCTCTCTTATCAAGACTGTCTTCCAATTGGTTGGATTGTTCAGTTTGGATAGGTGGCCAGCTCTGGAAACAGTCATGGTTGTTCCAAAAGTATTTCATTTAAGAATTATGAAGGCTAATGTACTTTTTGGAATATTAAATGCTGTAGACATTTTTGCAGCCTTCGCCAGATCTGTGCCTTGACACAATCCTGCATGCAATTCTTTAAACCTTATGGCCTGGTTTTTGGTCACATGTGCAACCTTCTGCGCACAGGTTTGTGCCTTCCCTAATCATGTGCAATCAAACAAATTAACAAAAGGTGGAGCCAAACAAGGTGTAGAAGCATGTTATGATTGTCAATAGAATGGGTTGCACCAATGTCAAGTGTCGTAGCAAAGGAACTGAATACTTGTGCCAATGGGACATTTCAGCTTTTTTAAAATAATTTGCAAAAATTTCTAAAACCTAGCTTTTTCTTTGTCATTTTTTGGGTACTGAATGTTGCTTGGTGTGGGGAAAAAATAAATGTGAATTTTTTTAAGATAACAAAAACATAATAAACTATGAAAAAGTGAAGGAGTCAGTGTACTTTCTGAATCCACTGTATTTCCAAACTGCATCCCTGACAAAATGCATTTTACATTGCCTCCTGTCCAGGACAGCGTATAACACTCTACATTGAAAGTCCTGATTATGTACAACTGTCAGTGTTTGACCACATGCAGAGGCACCATGACTGCTGTGATGACATTACCATATTTGCAGCTTACTTCCATTTTCAGTGATTGCTAGGTTTTCTTCATGGCAATCAGCACTTCACACTGGTTTATGCGATTTTGGTTGTAACATTTAAGTTATATTGTTGAACCAAAAGCCCTGATTAAATTTGTAGGGGTTTTGTTAAAAACCTTTGTTTTAAAATTCTTAAATGCAGAGTTCATTTTTACCTAGTATTTAAAACAGTTCATTTGAATATTTATATAGCAATGTTGTCATTTCCTGTTCATTTTTGTTCTCTTGTGCATCACTGAAAATGTATAGATTGTCTTTAAATGTAGTAGTAATGCTCTGATCATAATATTCCTTTTTATCATTTGCATAACATCCTCTTTGATAAATACCCTTGGTAGCTGTTCATGTACATGTTGGGTTTTTATGAAAGGGGCCCAATTTAACTGTCCACTTGACTGGTCTTTACTATCCTATGAGAGCACTCATTAATCTTTCTTTTTCCCTTTAGATACTTACATTTCTTTGGAGCTGGACAGTTTTGGATATTTTGAGAACAGAGGTCAGACAAGAGTTTTGATGGATGTTTCAGAACCAATATGGGAAGAGGTGTGATATTTTTTTAGGCAGTTGCATTGATGAGTTTAACTCTTTCCTTATTATAACAGTGGTAGAGCAAAGGTTATTGCTGCTATGTCACAACTCCATTATCCTTGTTTTCACTCCTGGTCTAGTCAGTCTTCTACCCATGTGGAAGTGGATTTTGTTTCCCATTAACACATACATGTTGGATTCATTGGTGACTCTCAATTGGCCCAGTGTGTGGGAGTGTGGGCTACAATGGACTGGTTTCCTTCCCAGGACTGGATTCTACATTGAGCCTAATGCTGCTGAGAAAGGATGAAAAATTGGCTTGGAAATGGATGGAATGGATGTGCCTATTAAACGTATTCATTTCTTGAAAGTTTTCACTTGTTACTGTTGTAAAACATTGAATGACAATGGGTTTAATTGGGCTTTTTTCACATTAATCGACAGAAAAAGACTATTTAATGTCAAAATGAAAACAGATTTCTGCAAAGTGGTCTAAATTAATTACAAAAATAAAATATAAACTAGTTGATCATCTAAGTATTCACTCATTTAATATGACACACTTTTTAAAAGTCCCAGAATTAGTTAAAAGGAGATCACCTGTTTTGAGTTTCTGTTGATTGTTGTCTAATTACATTTGAATGTATGTAGAAGATCCAACTTGCAGTGAGCCAGTATGATGAACTAACATACACATTGAAAACAACGTAACGCTCCATGCAACTCCATTAAAAACACAAGTCAGGGGAATGAGACCAGAAAATATAAAAGTAATTGAATGTGCCTTGGAGTCCAGTTAAATCAATCATGAAAAAAATGGGAAGAGTATGGCAAAGCTGGAAATGTGCCTAACTTAAGCGGTCCATAGAAATTATGTGATCATGGAAGAAGAAGACTAGTGAGGGAGGCCACCAAGAGACCTATGAGAACTTCAAAGGAGTTACAAGCTACAAGGGATTAGTCTGGGGATACTGTACAAAACAGCAACTGTGCTCAGCTTGGTGGCAAAGTGATCCCACTGTTAAAAAACTCACATGACATCTTGTCAGAAGGCACATGGAAGACTCTAAAGTCAGCTGGAAAAAGATATGATGGTTTGATGAAACCAAAATTGAGTTTTTTGGCCATCACATTAAATATCATAAATTCAACATTGCATATTTTCAAAAACATACCTTACCACCACGGAGCATGGTGGTGGCAGCATCAAGCTGTGGGAATGATTCTCTGCAGCAGGCAATGAAAGGTATGTGAGGGTACAATCAATGTCGTGCAATCTTTTAAAACCATGAAGGGAAACCTGATGCTGTCTTCAAGAAACCTGTGCTTTGGGAGATTTATTTCCCAGCAAGACTAACACCCCAAGTGTTAGTGAATACTTATGAGATTAGTTATATTTATAATTAATTCAGACCACTTTGCCAAAATTTGTTTTCACTTTGACATTAAAGTCGATCAATGTCAAAAATCCAAATGAAATCCAATGTGATTCAGTATTGTACAATAATAAAATTTAAAAACGTCTAAGGGGTTGAAAACATTTTATAGGCACTGTATGGTAATGTTATCACTAAGTATATAATACAAGGCTTTGCCCCCTGCTCGCTTCGCTCGCCAACCCCCTGGCCTGCGCTACACACCAGCCACTTCGTGTCACTGCCGCTCACGTATGTGGATTTCACTTTCACCAAACAACAAATCTTTTAATTCTCGCAGATACACCTCTTCATTGGGAAGAAACACTACTTTTCCCTGATGGCAACACGAATTAGATGATCTACAAGTCTCCGACTTAAAGTTTAAATCAGAACACTATTTACATACTTCTTTCATATCACGTATGTCCATATATTACATACTTCTTTCATATCACCTATGTCCATATATTCGATCTCTTTTCACTGTTCCATTATTTCTTTTTTTTTTTTTTTTTTTTATTAATTTTATTGCACTCCATACAAAGCAATCAAGTTTTTACAAAAAGAAAAATAGAGTCAAGAACAGATCGATCCCAACCCTTGAGAAAGAGAGCAAGCCAAACGCCATAAAAATTTTACAGCTTTTAAACATACCTAAATTAATAAATTCTCTATGCTTCATGAACTTATTTTTAAAATATTACTGATTAGATCCTGCCATGTTTTGAAAAAAGTCTGTACGGATCCTCTAACTGAGTATTTGATTTTTCCAAGTTCAAATAATATAACACATCGGTTTCCCACTGACTTAAAAGAGGAGAGTTTGGGTTCTTCCAGTTTATCAGAATAAGTCTGCGTGCCAAAAGCGTAGTGAATGCAATCACAATTTGTTTGTCTTTCTCCACTGTAAGCCCCTCTGGAAGAACCCCAAACACAGCTGTTAATGGGTTAGGAGGGATTGTGAGTCCAAGGCTATCTGAAAGGTAATTAAAAATGTTTGTCCAGAATAATGTTAATTTGTTGCAGGCCCAAAACATGTGACCTAGTGAGGCTGGGACTTGGTTGCAACGTTCACAGGTTGGATCATGCCCTGGAAACATTTTGGAGAGTTTTAGTCGAGACAGATGTGCTCGATATATAATTTTGAGTTGTATAATTGTATACTTTGCGCATATGGAGCTCAAGTGAATTCTCTGCATTGCTACTTTCCACTCCTTTTCTGATATATTAATTGAGAGATCTTTTTTCCAATGCCCTCTTGGATCTTTGAAAGGGAGGGATTGTAAAATGATTTTATATATTGTAGAGATGGAGTCTAAGTCCTTGAGATTGAGTAATATTTTTTCCAGCATGGATGAGGGTGGAAGATGAGGAAAATCTGGAAGGTTCTGTTTAACAAAGTTCCTGATTTGAAGATAGTGAAAGAAATGTGTAGCTGGAATGTTAAATTTGGAATGTAATTGTTCATAGGAAGTAAAGACGTTGTCTATATAAAGATCTCTAAGCAAGCTAATTCAAAATTTTTTCCAGATATTAAAAACTGCATATGTTTGTGAAGGTTGAAAGAGGTGGTTCTCTTGCAGAGGTGCCACAGATAGAAGCTTCTCCGTCTTAGAATGCTTTCTACATTGGTTCCAGATTCTAAGTGAGTGGAGCACAATTGAGTTATTTGTTTATTGCCGATAACGTGTGTTTATTGGAGCACAGAGCAAGGAATACAAAGAAGTACTGCAGGATTTTACTTCTATTGCGGTCCAAGCCTGTGTATGTTCTTCTATTTGTGTCCAGGTTCTTATCGCCTGTATATTTGCTGCCCAGTAATAAAACTGGAAGTTAGGTAGAGCCATGCCGCCTTCTTCCTTTGGTCTTTGTAAGGTCGCTCTTTTGATGCGTGGATGTTTGGAATTCCAAATAAATGAGGTTATTGTTGAATCTAATTGCCTAAAGAATGATTTATTAATGTATATTGGGATTTTTTGAAATAAAAAAAGGAGTTTAGGAAGAATATTCATCTTAACAGTGTTAATTCTTCCAGCTACTGTGAGATGAAGGGTTGACCATCTATGCAAGTCTTGTTTAATTTTTTCCATGCAGACGGCGAAATTTTGTTGATAAAGAGCTTTATGTTTACTTGTGATGTTTACCCCGAGGTATTTAAACTGTTCTGCAATGATAAAAGTTAGGGTATCTAAACTAATATTATATGCTTGAGAATTCACTGGAAAGAGTACACTTTTATTCAGATTAATTCTGAGACCAGAGATCTTTTGAAATTCTGTGAGTGCTGCTAAGACTGCAGGCACAGAATTTTCTGGGTCTGATATATACAGTACCATGTCATCTGCATATAATGAGATTTTCTGTTCCAGTCCTTCTCTGCTAATCCCCTTTATCTGATCAGTATTTCGACAATGTATTGCCAGTGGTTCAATGGCAATCGCAAACAG
>JANRMT010047469.1:4202-29242 GCA_026402145.1 Polypterus bichir lapradei
CCAGTGTAACCGAGGGATGGCAGACGAGCTCACGTAATGGGTGACAAAGCACATTCTCATCCTGATGCCCAGGCTCTTGTCATAAATATTCCCATCTTGTGCTTTGTCTCGTTGCTGCAAGTTTACTATTATTATTGGACATGTAGAGGAAATGTGTTTTATTTTATGTCTATGAAAGGAAGGACGGTAAAGACTGCGGGGGATTGTGTAACTGGAAGATGGTTTAAGAATACAGAAACGACAAAATCTTAGTGTTTGAGTAATTCTATTTACGTCAATTATTTACTCTGTTGTGCTGCACTTCGGAAGAATACTTATTTACCCCCGCGCGCAGCCTTTGATAAGTTGAATTCACAAGTAAAGGATGTTGCTGACAAAGTCAGATGCTTTTTTGAAAGTTTGGCTCCAGATGTGCTTATTCAGCTGCTCCTTCTTCTCAGTACTTGAGTGATCTTTACGTTCACCTCTGGATGAATTCGCAAAGTTTCTTTACAACTTTTTTTGTCTCATTAACGCAGAAATCCCGAGGCTTTCCTAAAATTGCAGAAGACACTGTTGATGGCGCTGATTCTGTTTTAAAGACAGTTGTGATTAGTTATGCAGAACACGCTTTTACTCACATTGCTTTTTGGAAATCAATAATACAAATCAGCAACAGTTCTGGAATCACTGAATAGTAAAAACGTTTAATGAGGAATGTCTTGCGCATATACTGGTGTAATGACCACGTCGGCTTTAGTGAAGCATTTCTTAGCCTCTGTGATATGATCGACATGGGGTAGAATAGATTCTGGATTGTAATACGTATATATATAATAATAATAATAATAATATTATAATTATAATATATATAATAATAATAATAATATTATAATACGTGCTACCTTACGCAAAATATGCTCATCGATTTGTTACAGATTCTTGGTGGACACGATTCCACACCGAGGAAAAAGGTGTTCCATGTAAATCGTTCATAATGTCTCCAAAATTTATTTGTTAACTTTCAGAGAAGTACTACTTAACTGTTTTATACAAAATCCTTATTTCAATATATGCGAGCCCCAAGTAGGATTTGAACTCGGGTTAGCATATTTTATCAACTTGGCGCAAACAACCGCTTTTACGCTTTGAACTAAAGCACCTTGGCAGACTAGTTACTGACCAAATCAACTGCTGACTGCGCGGATATCAATGACGTCATTACGTTAGCGTACTCAAAATCACGTGACGGGCGCATTTGAAGCAAGCCTCGAAGCGGTGCTTCGATAGCTCGACACAGTGTCGAAACCTGAGAATCGAGCGGCCCATCACTAATTCCATAGTTAAGAAAATGAAAAATGCGGCTATCTTTATAATTATTAACACTAGAACTGCCAAGCGCTTTTTTTCCAGTAAAACCGCCATGGAGTCGCGGGACAGAGAACTACTTCAGTATTCATTAGTTAATCGCCAACACATTTATTTCAGCTGAGCTCATAAAAGAATACACAGTAAAGTAGAAACTTATTTTTATGGTGACATGTTGCATAACTTTTGTGTGTCTGCACGTGTGCATTTTTAAATTTTGCACTGCATCATTTTACCGGGAAAGAGAACGAGCAGATTTACCAAGTTGAGTTTAGGCACGGATAAAACCATTTCAGTATTTAATTGTAAAAAGCAAAATTACAGTTTTCAATCATCTGGAAGCATGTAATATTAAGTCAAAGCAATATGTTTCTGCAAAGTGAATCGTTCATAAAATTACAGCATTAATATTTAATGGATTATATCGCCAAATGTTAGGCAGCATGATGTTCCAGGTATCGTGCTCTATACATAAGCAGCTCGTAATAATTTTTGCGGCTGGCGTGCACTGGATTCAATGTTACTTTGCTACTTGTGTTTTCTGCTCTGCCTTTACACGTTATTAGTGTCTCGCAGCTCCCGTCTCATTTTGTTTTCTATTCAGTGCGGGGAAGTCGCTATATCTTTAGGGCAAATAACTTACTTGCCATGCTAAGTCAGTGCTTGAAGTTGAACAATTTAGTGGCATTGCATTCTAACGTGTCGGCTTCTTCTTCCTCTACACACCTAACGTGATGTGTTATGCACTTTACACAATTTTGGGATAGGGAGTTCAGAGTGCGTGCGGATACACATTAACTATGTCGGTTTCTCCAATGGAAGTGCAATAGTTCATCCAAAGTGGAACAGCAACTGTGTCAGTCCACTTCTGGCGATATTCAGAGTGATGTGATAATACTGTCACCAGTGACTTGTTTCAAATTGCCCGTGAAAGGCTCACACGAAGTTGCACGGTCTTTCTTTTCTTTGCAATCGAGTGTGATCTTGCTCAAAATAGGGGATAGAATTACCAGGGGCGGCCTTACGCATGTGCAAACTATGCACCTGCACAGGGCCGCCACGCCAATATATATTGAATATAAAACAGAAAAAGAAAATAACGACACAGCTAAAAACGCAGCGACAAATCCCGACAAAAGTTAAACGCTTGTTGTTTGAGAGGCGGAGTTCCGTCATCAGGAGGACGGACTTAGATGCTGTCTTCCGCTGAGCGAAGTACTGTGGGTAGCAGGAAGAAAGAGAAAGCATGGTTTTTTTCACTGTCTAACTATTTGTACTTCACAAAGTTGGAGAGTTCCTTAGAAATAGTGTGCGTCAAGTGAAGCAGCGTAAGTTCTGTTCGTTTGTTTTTTGTTTGTGTTATAATAGTTACGCTTGTACAGTGGAACCTCGGTTTGCGAGTAACTTGGTTTACGAGTGTTTTGCAAGACGAGCTAAAATTTTTAATTTTGACTTGATAAATGAGCGCGGTATTGCAATACGAGTAGTATGTATACGCTTTGTCTGCTGAGCGTCATGTGACCACAACTGAGCTGATGGTTCTTCTGGCGTCCGCGGGGGGTGTAGGTGTGTATGTGTATGTGTGTGTCTGTGTCGCTGCTACTGTGCTGGGAGACTGCGATTGCTTTGAGATGCTCTGCGTGTGTCATCCCGTTGGGTGGAATCCCAGAAGAGTTTAGAAACTCACTCACACCAGCTATGATTCTTTTCAAAGGTAAAGTGCAAGTTAATTTGTTTTATGTATTTTTACTTTATATTTTGTATTAATCATTTTTATATGAATAGTTTTGGGTTGTGGAACGAATCATCTGAGTTTCCATAAGATTTGCAAAATGATTTTTCTTTATGTGTAATTTGAGAACTAAGAATAGATCTACTTTATTTTTTATTGTAGACCACACACACCCTCACTGTCATATGTACAGCTATATCTGCAAATTAAAGGTTTGGATTTGAAATCTACCTTCCAAGTGTTTTTATGGTCACTCTACTGCGAATGCCAACTATTCCCGTACAACCAGAAGAAATCCGTTAGTTGTTTCTCTATTTCACTTGTGTCATGAGCACGAGGCGGCCATGCAGTGTCCGGAACGGATGTGGCCATCCGCCGTGCATAAGATACCATATTGACATTGGCGGGCGAAGGAGCCACCGATTCTTTCTCTGCCTAGAGCCGCCCCTGTTATTACTTACATTAGCAGCTTTCCAAAGTTTGTTTCCAGACTTTGTTGGGCTTATTTGACTTTCACTGCGCCAAACGGCTTCAGAATTTCCTCTAGTAGAATTTCTTATCAACAGTTATGTCTGTTCATGCTTATAACGCATTTCTGTATAAAATGTGTCCAATGGCTGGATCCATTATGTGGCACTCTGCATGTTCTCTCTCTCACTCTGCATAAACTGAATTCCAGTTTTAAAAAGTAAATAACATTAGTATGTTAAAGTTGTTTACATCTAAAAAATACAAATCGCTGAAATTCAAAGTGGCTTTTTTCTTGACTTCATCTTTGCAGACTTAGAAGTAATTTATTTTCAATTAATCGTTTGAGCTCATTCACTCTCTGCTGATAAGATTTCTGAACATTGTATGAAACATTAGGACACACAGTATTTGTCATTTAGAGACCACTAGGAGTTCCATATGTAGGATAAAGTGAATATATTGAAATTACCTATTCTATTGCATTTGCTCTCCCTCAAATAAGGATTTAGTTTGAGTTTGCTTCTACAAGGAGACTTCCCTTTTAGACTATTTTAGAACAAACTAACAAACATTATTTGTTTTTAAATTCAGTATTTCTAGTTCAGGTTAGGTTATGATTGCCATTTAGTGTATAGCCATTACAGGAACATTTTTAAAAGTAAATTCTTTGGTATTCTGTAACTTGTTTGATATCTGTTTGAATAGATTTAAAGCAGCTTTTGTTGCATATTAAGGTGCGCTAATGTTTGTTTTTTTTTTTGGGTTTTTTTTCTATCCAGAAACTTCACATTGCACTGGATCAGATGGACTGGGTGCCTTATGTTTTGGACCTGTAAGTTCTGCACGTTTTCTTCAGGAAATCAGCGTATAATAATAAGACATTATAAAGTGAAGCATGGACATTATGGTCGGTCTTGTCCTTTGCCATGTATATTCATAGACTGTCCCTGTACATTCAGAACTCAAGTTGCTTTAAAAAAACATCTTGGGTCACAACATGGGAGATGTTTAGACTGTAAGCCAGTACACACACAGTTGCTGTGTAGTTTATGCAATTTGTGTGAACCTTGCAACTTGACCAAGTACTTTGTTCACTTAGGAAGGCACACCAAAAACAGAGTGTGTTCTGCCCCTTTAAACACTGTTCCTTTAAGTCAGATGTGTATAACACTTTTAAAGCTCACAGGAGCAGATATCATCGGGCCTCTAGTATAGAGGATTTAAGAACTGAATTTGTATGTTATGGGCATGAGGATATTAGTGTAGTTGTAGTACCTGAACACACCACAATCGATCTTGATAGACCAGTTGTTGAAGAGAATGAACTCCACGAAGATGTTAAGGAAGACTCAATAAGGTGCAGTCTTGCTTCCTTGTTTTTACGAATGCAAACAGTTCTGCATGTTTCTAAGTCAGCAATTTAAGAGATCGTGGAAGATCTTTATCAAATTAGCCTTTTAGCTCAAGATTCTATCCATTGGTCAATTAGAAATGTATTGCAACAACATAAATGTAACCTTGATAGCTCTGTACTGACTTTGGTGTCTGAGATTATTCAGAAAACGAATCCATTAAGTGCACTTTCAAAAGGTGGTCCTCTAAGCACAACTCATAAAAGATCCAGTTTCTATAAAGAAAATTTCACAATATTGAACCTGTTGAGTTCCTCCTAGATGCTGCTAGAAAGAGAAACTTTGTTTATGTGCCAGTATTAAATGTTCTCACAGAGTTACTAAATCAAAATGAAGTCCTTGATAAAGTTCTGACTGAAAGTATTTCAAGCACACCAGCTGGTCATTATAGATCCTTCCATGACAGTACGATTTGGAAAAAAAACAAACTCCTTGCTGGAGATGAATTTCACATTGCTTTGGGTTTTTATATTGATGATTTTGAAATATGCAACCCTTTAGGTACTTCCAAAAAAAAGCACACGATTTGTAGTGTCTATTGGGTGCTTGCTAATTTGCCTGTTAAATACAGAGCATCCCTGTTCTCTATCTATCTTGTAAGCCTGTGTTACAGTAGTGATATCAAAGCTTTTGGGTATGGTAGAGTTTTAAGCCCTCTTATTAAAGATATTGAACTGTTTGAAAATCAGGGTGTTTTTGTTCAGAGACTGGGTGCAAGTGTTACTGGAACCATACTTTATGTATCCTCTGATAATTTGGGTGCACACTCTTTAGCTGGGTTTCAGGAAAGTTTCAATACAGACAAGTTCTGTAGGTTTTGTTTAGCAAGTCGGGTGGACATACAAGCTTGTGAAGTAAGAAGTGGACTATTTCCCCTCAGAACCCAACAGTCTCTTGATAAATGTGTATCTGAACTACAGCATAATGAAAGTTTGAAAAGTTTTGATGATGTAAAGAGGGAATGTGTGTTGAACAGATTGTCTCATTTTCAGACATCGCAAGGATTCCCTCCAGACTTTTTGCATGATCTCTTAGAGGGCATAGTTCCAGTTGAGCTAAGTTTTTGTTTAAATGATTTAGTTTCTAGCAAGTTCTTTACATTAGATGACTTGAACAGTGTGATTCAGACATTTCCTTACAAATTTGCTGATAGTGTTAACCGACCTCAGAAAATACCAAAAACATTTAATGTCAGTAGAACTATTGGGGGCAATGGCCATGAAAACTGGACACTTCTGCGTTTGCTCCCCCTAATGATTGGTCATTTAGTGCCTGAAAATAACAAGACATGGGGAATACTTATGGAATTAAAAGACATTGTTGAAATTTTGGCTAGTTCTAAATTTACAAATGAATCTCTGTGCTACCTTGAAACTAAAATATCAGACCACAGACATCTGCTTCAAGAGGTATTTCCAGAGTTAAAGTTGCGGCCCAAGCACCATTATTTAGAACATTACCCACATCTTATTCGGCACTTTGGTCCCTTACTGGAGTTTTGGACGATCCGCTTTGAAGGCAAGCACAGTTTTTTTTAAAAGGTTGTGAGAGATGTGAACAATTTCAGAAACATACTGCTTACTGTGTCCACACATCATCAGCTCCTCCTTGCTTACCATCTTGAAATGCCAAGTATCTTTAAGCCAGCCTTGGAGGTGGTGAATTTCACAAGTGTTTCTCTAAATATTCTAGAGATCTCCACAAAAACAGCAATTCAGAGTAAATTTAAGAATGTAGAGTCTGTTGGTCTAACCTCTGCTGTATCCTTACATGGCACAAAGTACTCTGAGGGTATGTTTGTGTCTTTTGGCCACAAAAGTGGGCTGCAGAACTTTGGAAAAATAGTTAAAGTGCTAATTAAAGTATTTTTTAGAAGGCTTCATTCATTGTTGAACCTTATAAGGCATGGTATGTGGAACACCTCAGATGTTTTGAATTATGCAAAGGAAAGTTCTCTGATATTATTATCGTAGATCCACACGACCTGAATGACTACAGCCCACTTTCATCATACACCATCCAAGGAAAAAAATTAATCTCTCCAAAGGCATTTCTGGTCCACTGGGACACAGCACAATAGTTACAGTAAGCTATTGATATTGTTAAACTTTGATCATGTTATGACCAAAAAAGAGAAAAAAAAAATCTTCTCCCTGTTTCACTTATTTTTTTTTTTTTTAATAAAATATCAGCTAACCACTATGTGGTGTTTGTTTAATCTTTAGATTTGTGTGTAGTGTCATTGAATGAATATGTTAATATCTATACAGTAACTTGTCTCTTTTCTCTTTACAGTTTCTTCAGAAGCCATGTTGTTCCGAGTCATCATTGCCCCTGATGACATTAGAAGAGTTTCACTTGAAAGCCTTCCAGACACAGTAGATGAGCTGGTCGCCATATTGCGCAAAGAGCTGAGGTTGGAAGGTGTTTTGGTCCTGCAATTTGAAGACCCAGATTTCCAAAATGAACTGTGTAACTTAACCAACATATCTGACCTGCCTGAAGGGAGGGCAACGCTGAAGATAATACAGAAGACCACTCCTCTGTCTTCAGTTGACTGCCATCTCTCTGACTCATCTTTAGACACTGCCAGCTTAGGCACCTCTTCAGAAGACTCACCTTGCAGTCATCTTCGAGAGTGGCCAGATACATTTGTCATTCCAACTTTCTCCTCTGACGTTGAACTCAAACTCAAGCAAGGGAATGAATCTTATTTAAATAACAGCTCCCTCTTAAATGTATCAAAAGACATGAAAACTGACATTCTAGACAAGCTGGCAGAATCTATGTATGCCATCAAGGCATATCCAAGTGGAGAGCAATATAATGCTGTTGCAAAAGCCCTGGTAGAGAAGCATCCATGTTTGAAAGAGCCTGGGACATCATGTGGATGGTATGGATGGAAATTCAGCCTGAAATTTAAAATGGGAAATTTCAGGCAGAAATTACGCATTGCTGGATGTTCAGAGCTCACTGTTAACAGGCAGAAAAGGTCAGCATTGGGGGAAACAACTCGAATGGTGAAGAAGCCTAAGAAATCAGAGGTGAATTTTCTGCCTGACTGTCCACAGGGGAAAAAATTTTAACAGTCTTGAAACAGAAAGAAGTACATTGGAGTTTGAAATGAAGAAAAGAGTGGTGGACTGGAAGCAAGTTGATGCCCTTATGGACGGTACATTTTCTTTGAGGAGAAAGGAAGTGATTGAGGAGGAGCACTTGGTGAAAGAAGTGATGATCAGGTGGCCTGCTTTGTTTACGGAAAGACAGGTTAGTATCCTCTTTGTGAAACTTGGTTTTGTCAACAGTTTACTGCACTGCAATATAAATGATTAAGATTGTTAAACTACCTGCCAATCTCAAAACAAACTGATTTGATCTTTTTCTGTATCTTTTCAGTACAAGACTAATGTATATTCATATTGTATGTTTCTGTTTGATCAGATTCCAGCAGAATTTCGACGAATAGTATCTGCAGACCTTAAGAAAAACATTTTTTGATGGCCTTGACAAATATCTGCCAGGATTGCTGAGGCTGTATCGTGCAAGAGACTCTGGAATTGATGTCTGTTGATGTTGATCTAAGCATTTATAAGATTTTACTTTGGTTCTGGTATTTGTACTTAGATTTCAAAGCTCAATTTATTACTGAATGCAGTTTAGAAAAAAAAAATCATAATTGATGACATTTGTTACTTTGATAAATGAAGTCCAGTGTGTCAACCAATAAACAATCTGATAAATTTGTTTTTCTGAAATGGGTACCACTCAAATTAATTGTGATCACTAGATGATCAGAATGTTCAGATCAGTGTCTTTGTTGCAGAACTCAAACCAGCGTAAGAGAGCCGTTGTCCTCCTTGGCCTTCCTTATTTCCTCAGAAAGAAGTCTGCCAAGCTTGTCAAGATCTGTGAGGTACATGGGCATATCCTCCTTGCTGTCTGCTTTATCCATTGTTAAATGTGTCACATGTATATGGTGTCTGTGCTCAGCTTTGATTGTTTTTATGAGGGAACTGGTGGTGAACATTTTCTTCTTTGGTATGACACAGTTTGGTAGATCAGGTTAGACAGTGTTTTATCACTGAATCTGGAAGCAGCTCATTGGGGGTTTTCTCCTTGGTTTCTAACCTGCCTAGACATGCAGCTTGATAAGTTTATGTAATAAGCTTGCTTTTATTTTATTTTATTTTATTTTAATAAGCGTGCTTTTATTTTATTTTGTCCAGTTCTTTATGCTTCAAATAATGATGAAATTATACACTTCTGCTTAAAAACATTTGAGCTGTTAGTCTTCAAATGAGTTTTGGTCATTTGAATATGTATTAAAAGTATTTACCTAATATAAACATAATCCCCTTTACATTAAAGCTGCAACTTGGCACTTAGTAGTCATAGTCATTGTTTTTTAATTTAGAAACCATCTGAGCGAATAAACCAAAACGGTGTTGTTCTGCAAATTTGTATGCAGTATACCATAAACTTTAAAGAACAATGCTTTTTAAGATTTTATGTCTTATGTCTAGTTGTAAATTGCCTTTCTTCTCTGACTAGCCTACACCTGATGAAGATATTGTCAGAGGAATGAATATTGGACTCCTCTTGATAACAGAAGAGAATCCTGCAAGCCTTCTCCCTCAGGAGATTATTGATGTGGCAGTGGTTTTGGAGGAGCAGATCGTACTTCATGACTTGAAGGATGTCCCAAATGCCTTTGTTCTTCTTATGGGTCTTCTCTATGCCTTAAACATCAACTACCCTAAGGAGTTGAGAAGTACATTCGAGGTCATTCAAAAAATATTAATGAACATTGGTGGGGATACATGCTCTGAAAAAGTCCATGGACTTAGGAACAGACTATTGCAGAAAACTCTTTAGGAATACTGCATATGTAATTAATGAAGAGAAAAGAAGTCCTAATGTTTGTTTCCAGTGTTTTTGTCAGTAGTTCTGCTTTTCTTTTGCTCATGCCTTATTGCAAATAAAAAATGACTTAGTTAAATGCTGCTTTTTTCCACCTGATGTTTGTTACTGTTAAAGTATCTTTTATAACCTTTGATTCAGTCACACACAACCAATTGTTCTTTATTTCACTGGTGTGACGGTGTCCAGTGTCAGAGTTAAGATTCTAATGTGAAAGAGATTTTTCAAATTGGATTTAACAATTCTGTGTATTTAATGTCTCCACACATATACATGCACATTTGTGTCATGTTCAGAGAGTTAACATGTTTTCACACAGCATTACTGTTAAGAAAAAATATACCTCTGATATTTAAATTTTGTGATGCACCATATTATTTCTTCTCAAACACACAGACAGAAAAAGGAGAATCATTGCATTGATAATTCTGAATTATGGAGGATTAAATATTTGAAATAAATGTGTTTTTCTGTTCTTTACAACAAGTTGTTGGCTCACTTGACTGCTGTCCAGTTCATTTTTTCATAGAATAGCTGTAGTGCATAGAACTGCAAATTCTTGTCATGGTAACTTAAGTAAAGAGTTGAAAGAACTTGTAATTTTAAGGCAACCAGGTCAATTTCTCAAAATGTTAATACAACATTAATTGAAAAGTTACTCTGAATGAAATTTTAGTCAGTACAACTTAAAAATTATACATTACTGCAACCAAATTTCATTATCATAATGGTGGAGTTCCCTCAAAAGTGATAGTTGACTCAGTCATTCCTGATGCTCAACAGAGTTGATATAACACATAATTTTAAGTCAGATTAACTAAAAATAATGTAGTGTTAACAAAAAGTCTTTAGTTTATTCAACCTTGAATGAGCTATAATAATAAAAGGCAAAGCCCTCACTCACTGACTGATTGACTGACTGACTCATCACTAATTCTCCAACTTCCCATGTAGGTAGAAAGCTGAAATTTGGCAGGCTCATTCCTTACAGCTTACTTACAAAAGTTAAGCAGGTTTCATTTCGAAATTCTACACGTAACGGTCGATAACGGTCGACAACGTCCACCATGTTGAACTTTCTTATTTATGGCCCCATCTTCACGAAATTTGGTAGGCGGCTTCCCTGCGCTAACCGAAACCGATGTATGTACTTATTTCGATGGTATGACGCCACTGTCGGCCGCCATATTGAACTTTCCAACGTCACCAATTTTCAAACTTCCTGTGTAGGTAGAAGGCTGACCCTATCTTCACGAAATTTGGTAGGTGACTCCCCTGCGCTAACCGAAACCGATGTACGTACTTATTTCGATGGTATGACGCCACTGTCAGCCGCCATATTGAATTTTCCAACATCACTAATTCTCCAACTTCCCGTATAGGTAGAAGGCTGAAATTTGGCAGGCTCATTCCTTACAGCTTACTTACAAAAGTTAAGCAGGTTTCATTTCGAAATTCTACGCGTAACAGTCATAACGGTCAACAACGTCCGCCATGTTGAATTTTCTTATTTATGGCCCCATCTTCTCGAAACTTGGTAGGTGGCTTCCCTGCACTAACCGAAACCAATGTACGTACTTATTTCGGTGGTATGATGCCACTGTCGGCTGCCATATTGAACTTTTCAACAGTCTTTGTTACTTATGGGCCCATCTTCAAGAAATTTGGTACACGGGTTCCGAACGCTAACTGAATCCTACTTACGTACATATATACATCCATAGCCTGCAGCTTGGTCACCATGTGAGGCGGCGTTGGGTCCCCCATCCCAACGCCTCCCACGTTGTTGGCTGCCTGCCTATATAAGGCCGTCCGTCGCTCCAGTCTCTACATTCCCTTCCATGCTTCGCCACGGGATTCACGTCTCCCTGCTGATAACTACAGCCTTTTTGTTTAATCCACGGCTTCTCCGCTGTTTTATTGTTTGTTTATTACAATTATAGTTATTGTATAGGTATTTTACATTTACTTTACATTACTCAGATACCCATTTCCTTCATCATTCCAACCCCCATTACCATGTCTATCGAGGTAATCACCATCGATCAAAGAACTGTCACTTACCGAGTGTTTTCCATGCCCGGAGATGGCACCTTCCTTTTCCATTCTCTGTGTTACATATTGCACGGCCATATCAGGCTCACTCTTGATATCCGGAAGAACATTGTGTCTTATGTATTGAATGACTGGGACAGGTTCAAGGTGTGGACTGATGACGGTACAGGAGATAATTATACTACACAGGAGCACTATAAGAGTGAAATGCTTAAGCCCTTCACCTATGGTTCTGCATGTGAGTTGATGGCTGCCGCTGAATTGTTCGGTTGGTGCTTTCAAGTGTACCGAAATGGCCAAATATTTTACACCTTTCGACAACCGCCAATGCCTCTTAAACATCTTACATTCACAGATGACGATTTCAGTAGTGGACACTTTGATGTTTATGAATGTTTAAACTCTCAAAAGCTGGATGTGAAGTTATCGATGAAACCGGTTGTAAGCTTACAACGCTTGAAAGATGCCGAATGTCACTTCAACACAAGTCCTGCAAATACTGTAGTAATTGAAACAAACCATGAACCTCAAACTGATTATGACAGCAGCAATCCAAGCTGTGAGATTTGAGACAAGATTACTGTTCACATGGCCAACTGTAAGTTGCATGCTCAAGAGTAAGCTCAGCGCACAACTTGGTCATGTTACAACCGGACGGCCGAACTGACAACGTGGTATACAAAGAGATCCTTAACAAATAATTATTGGCATATTTTCCCTCGGTTTATAAAGGTTAAATTTTCTTCTTAATAAAAATTTTAATGCAGTACTTCGCCGCTGCAAAGCGCGGGTATTTTGCTAGTTATAAATATTTGTCAGATCAGCATGGTAATTCCATTTGATATCACTTAATTTCAATACTGTGTTAACTTACTATTTGAGTTTGAGTTGGCTCAAAATTATAAGGCAACCAGGTTACTTATTTTTTTTTTTTTTTGTTAAAGCAACAAATAATTTTTTTACAGTGTACAAGCGAAGTCAACCTGGGCGCCAGTGTATGGCTGGGAAATGAATCTTTATGCTTTCCATTGCAAGCGGCCTCCCCCGATCTTCAGTATTTAACCAGCAAGAAGTAGCATGGCTCTCGGTTACTGCCATACCAGTGTGAAAGTGTCCGATCTCGCCTGATCTCGGAAGTTAAGCACGCATGCACTCTCCCAGTACTTCGATGGTAGACAGCCTGGGAGACCGAGTGCTGTAAGCTTTTTTTCCATTACAAGCGAAGACAACCTGGGCTTCAGTGTATGGCTGGGAAACACATCTTAATCGTTTCCATTTGTAGCGCCCCTCAATAGATTCATTATTTGACCCGCAAGAAGTAGCGCGGCTCTCGATTACTGCCATACCAGTGTGAAAGCGTCCAATCTCGTCTGATCTCATAGGTTTAACACGCATGCGCTCGGCCAGTATATGTGGATGGGAGACCGCCTAGGAACCTCGAGTGCTGTAAGCTTTTTTTACATTCCAAGCGATGTCAACCTTAGCGCCAGGTAATGGCTGGGAAATGCATCTTTATGCTTTCAATTGCAAGCGGGCTCCGCCGATCTTCAGTATTTAAAAGCATGAATGAGCGCTGGTTTCGCTTACTGCAACACCTGTGATAATATGGTTGATCTCATCTGAACTCGTAAGTTAAACACGCACTGGCTCTGCCAGTATACGTGGATGGGAGACGGCCTGGAACCCTGAGTGCTATAAGCTTATTTCCTTTACAAGCGAAGTCAACCTGGGCTTCAGTGCATGACTAGGAAACACATCTTAATCGTTTCCATTGGAAGCGCCCCTCAATAGATTCATTATTTGACCCGCAAGAAGTAGCGTGGCTCTCGATTACTGCCATACCAGCGTGAAAGCGTCCGATCTCATGTGATCTCGGAAGTTAAGCACGCATGCTCTCTGCCAGTACTTCGATGGGAGACAGCCTGGGAGACCGATTGCTGTAAGCTTTTTTTCCTTTACAAGCGAAGTCAACCTGGGCGCCAGTGTATGGCAGGGAAATGCATCTTTATGCTTTCCATTGCAAGCGTGCTCCCCCCATCTTCAGTATTTAACCAGCAAGAAGTAGCGTTGCTCTCGATTACTGCCATACCAGTGTTAAAGGGTCCGATCTCATCTGATCTCGGAAGATAAGCACGCATGCACTCTACCAGTACTTTGATGGGAGACAGCCTGGGAGACCGAGTGCTGTAAGCTTTTTTTCCTTTAAGAGCCAATTTTAGAAAGTTAAAGTTTTGAGTTAAACTCATATTATTGTTTGCTTAATAGAATATAAATGTCTTTCATAGTCATAGCTTATGGTATAGTCTTTTCCCCCTATAGTTAACAAGAAATAGAACCTCCCTACTATAACTGAGTTACAGTGTGATAATAAGCTACTTTAGTTTGGAACAGGTCCCAGTAAATAGGGACTTGAAAGACCCATTTTAAGCTAAGAAATGGGATAAGCATACAGTTTTCTGACCGTTTTGAAATGGTTCAGAAATGTTAAGTAAATAGTAACGATTTGAGATGTAACAAGATTAACCTTAGAATTGAACTTTTCTTACATTATTTTTTCCTTTTTTGCTATTTTAATTTTCCCTTTTTGTGTGTAAATTGTTTTACTTTAAAACATACCTAAACTTCAAAAACAAAACGAAGACATTTGTCTGTGGAATCATTTCTGCGCATCAGGCTTTTATTGAATCTCATTTTTTTTGAGTCGAAGCTGCAGAACTTTGGTAATTTTGGGAAAAACGCAGCTACATTTTTCGTCAGAAAACTAGCTAGCTATCTAAGGCCTGAACTGGAATCTACCATTCGAGAACAGAAGATACTTCTGCTACAGAACTCGTCAATGAAGGAAAAGAACAGAATCATTCAGAAGATACTGTGCACTTATCTACTATCTTCGTATGATCATAAATGAAAGCAAGGTCGCCGTACCTTAAGAAGATTTGAGAGTCTGTGATATTATTAAAGGTCGTCTTGGAAAAAGACATTTTGGATGATTGCTTGTGCCTTTGCCTGAGTCATTGGAGCCTTGTTTCAAGAAAGTAATCTTCCTTGTTGGAACGTCCCTATTGTGACGAAATTGCTGTCAGGAAACGTGCTGTCATTTGATCGAACTGTAGTCATGACAATGTCTAAACAGAGCTCAAGTGAGATTGGCAGTGATCGGAGTACAGACTCAAAGTCAGAAAATATAATTAGGGATCTTAAAGATCACATAAGTCAGAGGAAAGATAAGCTTTCCGTGTTCATAACTGATATCGAAAGTCTTAAAGACATTCCAGGAAACCGCTTAATTGTAGCAGAAAGATTTCATGATTTCTGTGCGACGCATAGAGAGATAGAGGATTTAAACGAAAAGCTACTAGCTACTTTAAATAAGGAGGGAGCGATTAAGAAACAGAAAAAGACATTCGCGGAAAGCTCTAAGAAATGGAATGAATTTGCTGCCATTACAACGGCATGGCTGAATGATGCAAATGAACAACTAGTTAATCAATTCGAAGAGATGCAATTTGAAGAACGGGTTCGTTCAAAGTGAAAAACACGAAAGACATCTCCACAGTTAAAGCATGCCCTTGATATTAAACTTGATTCTTTAGCCCAGAAAACCGCAGCTGCATCGTCATCTTCTAAAGCAGTGTTGATTGAACAATCGACACTTAATAGTATTCTACAAACGCTTCATGAACTTAAAGATAAAGCACAAAAGCAGGAACAAACCGACACTCGGAGCTCTGCAAATGATATACTAAATGTGTTAGGGCAGAATCAAGCTGAATATCAAAAGGGCCAACTCGAATGCAATAAAGCAATTATTGAAATGACTAAATCATTAGCTGATCAAAGGAAAACACCTTCTCCAGTACCTCCAGCATCCCCAGCCCCGCGTGGAGAGGTACCGCATAGACAGGTCCCTTTATTTTCAGGTGACCCGCTGACTTACGCAAAATTTATTAGACCTTTCGATCATGCTGTAGGTAATATATTAACAGACCCACAAGATAAATTGGATTATTTGATCCAATATACAAGTGGACCAGCCCAAGAAATGATTGAAGGGTGTACGCGATTGCCACCAGATGAAGGATATGAAAAGGCTAGAAAACAGCTTGAAAGTTACTATGGCAACCAAGCGTTCGTAATATATATATACATAAGTAAAGCTTTGAAGTGGCCTCAAATTAAACAAAATGATGGGGAAGCCTTGAGAGATTATGCAACATTTCTTTATAACTGTAAGGACTCCATGATTAAAACTAGAAATCGAGCAGCATTCAGTAGCAATGAAAACATCCGCACTATTCTCGCAAAGCTCCCATGTTATATACGATATAGATGGCGAGACGTAGCTTACGAAATTGAAGATGAAGAAGAAAGAGAGATCGACATTCAAGATTTAACTGTCTTTTTACATAAAGAAGCTTAGAAATGTATGCATCCCGTTTATGGCGACGTAGATAAAAAAGACAAAACTGACAAAAGTAAGTCTCTTCAGAAGTACGGACAGAAATCAGGAAGTATTTTCTCCACAAATATTTCTGAAGAAGCTGATAAGGAGACTCAAGAAATCCCTATCAAAAATACTGTTAACGATACATGTGCATTTAAAAAACCTTGTGCATTTTGCAGTGATCAGCATATTCTCGCCGAATGTAGAAAAATTAAAGAAATGCCACAAAAAGAAAGAATTGACTTCTTAAAATCTAAAGGTTTATGTTTTCACTGTCTCAAACAGGGTCATCTAAATAAGAACTGTAAACAGAGAATGAAATGTCAGACATGTTCCTTACAGCAGCCAGATATCCTGCACATTAAAGGGGACAGCGGAGCAGTATTTAAAGCTACGGCTAGTGTGGCAACGTCTACTGAAACGGAAACCGAGACTGGAACTTGTACCTTTACAGGGGCGGGAAAAGAATGCGCACTGCAAGTAGTTCCTGTTAAGGTAAAATCCAAGAAAAGTGAAAGGTATGTAGAAACATACGCCTTTATAGACCTCGGCAGTAGAGTAACAATTTGCACTTGAAGGCTCCAAAGACAATTGAGCCTTCAAGGGAGAAGAGCACAAGTATTCCTCAAAACTATGAGTAATTACGATGATGATTCAAAAGTGCTAACCCAATGTTCTGTCTTATCAGATTTACAAGTCTGTGGTGTCAATGATGATGAATATATTGATTTGCCAAAGGTCTTCACACAGGTCTCCATTCCAGTGAACAGAGAAAGTATTCCACTACAAGAAGATATCGATAAGTGGGCATATCTTAAAGAGGTACGTCTGTCTCATATTGACTCTGAAGTCGATCTTTTAATAGGAATCAACTATCCAGAAATCTTCAAGCAGTAACGAATCATACCTAGCCAAAGAGGTGGACCTCACGCCATGAAGACTGCACTTGGAATTGTAGTTGGTGGACCATACAAAGAGATAGATGACCTCACAAAACAAAGTGGTAAGATGCCTAAACATTCAATCAATCGTGTGTCAATAACAGAGATTGAAGATATGCTGCTGCAACAGTATAACACAGATTTTCCAGAGCGCAACTGTGAAGAAAAAGAGGAAATGTCACAGGAAGATATCAAGTTCATGCGCATAGCTTCAGAATCTGCAAGACTAGTAGATGGTCACTATTGTTTAAATTTGCCTTTGAAGGATGAAACACTTAAAATGCCAAATAACCGCTGTATTGCTGAACAGCGTGCTATAGGACTCAAAAGAAAATTGAGCAAAAATCCAGGTTTCCACGAAGACTATAAAGCCTTCATGAAAGACATTATAGACAATGGTTATGCTGTAAAAGTACCCAAAGAATGTCTGAATTGCAATGAAGGCAGAGTGTGGTACATTCCACATCACGGTGTGTATCATCCAAAGAAAAATAAGATTCGAGTAGTCTTTGACTGTACTGCCACCTATCAGGGGATTTCACTTAATGAGCAATTACTAAAAGGCCCTGACCTAACTAACACACTCATTGGCGTCCTAACAAGATTCAGAAAGGAACCAGTAGCCTTAATGGCAGACATTAAGTCAATGTTCTACCAAGTTAAGATGCCAGACAAAGACACAGATCTTTTACGTTTTCTATGGTGTCCTGAAGGTAATCTAAGTAAAGACCTAGAAGAATTCAAAATGACAGTACATCTTTTTGGTGCTACTTCTTCACCCAGTTGTGCTTCTTATGCTTTGCGTAGAACAGCCGAAGATGCCAGAGATACATTTCCTGAGGAAGCTGTTAACACCGTACTCAACAACTTCTACTTGGATGACTGTTTAAGGTCCGTGACAACAGAAGAACAAGCAATAAAGCTGGCAAAGGACCTCCAAGCTCTATGTCTCAAAGGGGGATTCCATTTGACTAAGTGGGTGAGTAACAACAGAGCAGTTTTATTGTCCATACCTGAAGAAGACAGAGCTCACGAACAAAAAGACTTAGATTTGAGCCACAGTCTCCTTCCCACAGAGCGTGCCTTGGGCATCCAGTGGTGCACAGAAACTGATAGTTTCAAATTTCAGATTAAATTGCAAAACAAGCCCGCTACAAGGCGTGGTATTCTGTCTGTTGTTAGCTCAGTTTATGATCCACTTGGTTTTCTACCACCCGCCTTACTGCCAGCAAAGCTTATTCTAAAAGACTTATGCAAAGAGAAATTTGGGTGGGATGAAGTAGTAGAAGTCAAACACATTCAGAAATGGAAAAAATGGATGGATGATTTGAAGTTACTTACAGACTATAAAGTGAACAGATGCTTCAAACCTACTGGGTTTGGAACCATAAAGACAGCACAAATGCATCATTTTGCAGATGCTAGTGAAGATGGATATGGCACTGTCACTTACCTTGTTTTAAACAATGAAGAGGACAAAAAGCATTGTTCATCCCTGATGGGCAAGTCAAGAGTTGCACCATTGAAGCAGGTCACGATTCCAAGAATGGAGCTGACAGCAGCCATCGTGGCAGTAAAAATGGACAAAATACTTAAAGGTGAGCTTCAAATGCCTTTACAAGAATCTACATTTTGGAATGACAGCACCACGGTGCTAAAATACATTTCAAATGAAAGCACTAGATTCAAGACCTTTGTTGCCAACAGAATCTCCATGATCAGAGATCATTCACAACCTTCACAGTGGAGGTATGTCACATTTGCCCTTAATCCGGCTGACCAAGCTTCTAGAGGGCTAAGCATAGAAAACTTTCTCAAGAGCACCACATGGTCACAAGGTCCAAGTTTCTTACTGAAGTCAGTATGTGAGTGACCAAAAGGACCAGATCATCTGAACGAATCATCTTTTGAAGATGACCCAGAAGTTAAAATTTGTGCAGTTAACATGACAAAAATAGAGGAGACGACTGAACCTATCAACAAACTAATTGCTTACTTTTCAGATTGGCATCGCTCGAAGAAAGCAGTGGCTTGGTTCCTCAAGTTTAAAGACATACTGCTGCACTTAAGAAATGAAAGAAAACATTTCAACTAGAAGCCAGTCAGACTAAAGGTAATCCAAAAGAACAAAAATCACTCATCACAAAGCACATGAAAAGGTACAAACAGACTATAAAACCAAGTCCAATTTCTCTAGATGACTTAGTTAAAGCTGAAACAGAGCTTATCCGTCTAAGTCAACAAAAAGAATTTCCAGAAGAATTAAAAGATCTAAAGAAAAAGTCTTGTGTTAAAAAGAACAGTCGGATCTATAAACTTGACCCGATCATACAAGATGGAATACTGAGAGTTGGAGGAAGACTCAGTAAAGCTGCAATGCCGGAAGAAACTAAACATCCTGCAATTCTACACAAGCATTCACATGTTGCTTCTCTCATATTGCAGCATATTCATAAACGTATCGGACATTGTGGGCGCAACTATGTGCTCACACAGTTACGCCAAAAATACTGGATACCTCAAGCGAATTCAGCTATTAGGAAAATTATTTCAAACTGCACAACGTGCAGAAGATACAATGCGAAAGCAGGTGAGCAAAAAATGGCAGATTTGCCAAAAGATCGCCTAGCAACAAACCATCCACCATTCACTAATGTTGGAGTTGATTATTTTGGGCCCTTTCTAGTCAAAAGAGGAAGAAGTCTGGTCAAGAGATACGGAGTAATCTTCTCATGTTTAACAACCAGAGCTGCGCACATAGAAATCGCACATAGCCTAGACACTGATTCTTGTATCCAAGACATACTCCGATTTACGGATAGAAAAGGACAAGTTAAAATAATGCGCTCAGACAATGGAACAAATTTTGTTGGAGCAGAAAGAGAGCTACGAGAAGCTATTAAAAAATTAGAACACAAAAAAATCAGTGATGTTATGATGCAAGAACAAATCAAATGGATTTTTAATCCACCATCAGCCTCTCACCAAGGTGGAGTGTGGGAAAGACAAATCAGAAGCATAAGAAAGAGTTTAAATTCAACACTAAACCAACAAACACTCGATGATGAAAACCTTCCTACAATGATATGTATAGAATCAATACTCAATAACAGACCCCTTACGAAGACATCAGATGACCCAAATGATTTGGAACCACTCACACCCAATCACTTATTATTGAAGACAAAACCTGAAATACCACCTAAACTCATTTCAGAAAATGAACCATACCCAAGAAGACGCTGGAAACAAATTCAATGCATGGCTTATTTGTTTTGGAAAAGATGGACAAAAGAGTATTTGCCAATACTTCAAGAACGTCAAAAATGGCTTGCACCAAGAAGAAATTTTGAACCAGGGGACGTTGTTCTAATTGTAGATAAAGCTACACCTCGCAATTCCTGGGTAATGGGTCGAGTCATCAAGACAATACCAGATGCCAAAGGTGCAGTCAAAAGAGTTTGTGTGCGGACCAAAACCAGCATACTGGACAGACCTGTGAATAAACTGTGCCTGCTTCAAGAAACAGCCAATGTTTGAAATATGAAATTTTTAAAATGTTTGTTTGCAGTATTATTGCTAATGATTTGAAAAGAATAGTTAATATAAAAGTAATTGGCTCATATTGAAGTAAAAAAAAAAAAAACGTAATTGTCTCCGCTCCTACATAGCCAATTAGGGGCTGGAAATGTAAGAGCCAATTTTAGAAAGTTAAAGTTTTGAGTTAAACTCATATTATTGTTTGCTTAATAGAATATAAATGTCTTTCATAGTCATAGCTTATGGTATAGTCTTTTCCCCCTATAAGTTAACAAGAAATAGAACCTCCCTACTATAACTGAGTAACAGTGTGATAATAAGCTACTTTAGTTTGGAACAGGTCCCAGTAAATAGGGACTTGAAAGACCCATTTTAAGCTTCGAAATGGAATAAGCATACAGGTTTCTGACAGTTTTGAAATGTTTCAGAAATGTTAAGTAAATAGTAACGATTTGAGATGTAACAAGATTAAGCTTAGAATTGAACTTTTCTTACATTAATTTTTCCTTTTTTTGTGTAAACTGTTTTACTTTAAAACTTAACTAAACTTAAAAAAAAAACGAAGACATTTGTCTGTGGAATCATTTCTGCGCGTCAGGCTTTTGTTGAATCTCATTTTTTTTTTGACTCGAAGCTGCAGAACTTTGGTAATTTTGGGAAAAACGCAGCTACATTTCCTTTACAAGCTAAGTCAACCTGGGCTTCAGTGTATGGCAGGGAAACACATCTTAATCGTTTCCATTGGAAGCGCCCCTCAATAGATTTATTATTTGACCCGCAAGAAGTAGCGCAGCTCCCGATTACTGCCATACCAGTGTGAAAGCGTCCGATCTCATCTGATCGCGGAAGTTAAGCACGCATGCGCTCTGCCAGTACTTCGATGGGAGACAGCCTGGGAGACCGAGTGCTGTAAGCTTTTCTTCCATTACAAGCGAAGTTAAGCTGGGCCCAGTGTATGCCTGGGAAATGCATCTTTATGCTTTCCATTGTAAATGGGCACCCCGATCTTCAGTATTTAACCAGCAAGAAGTAGCTTTGCTCTCAATTACTGCCATACCAGCGTGAAAGCGTCTGATCTCGTCTGATCTCGGAAGTTAAGCACGCAGGCGCTCTGCCAGTACTTCGATGGGAGACCGAGTGCTGTAATCTTTTTTTCCTTTACAAGCGAAGTCCACCTGGGCGCCAGTGCATGGCTGGGAAATGCATCTTAATTGTTTACATTGGAAGCGCTCCTCAATAGATTCATTATTTGACCCGTAAGAAGTAGCGCGGCTCTCGATTACTGCCATACCAGCGTGAAAGCATCCGATCTCATCTGATCGCGGAAGTTAAGCACGCATGCGCTCTGCCAGTACTTCGATGGGAGACAGCCTGGGAGACCGAGTGTTGTAAGCTTTTTTTCCTTTACAAGCGAAGACAACCTGGTCGCCAGTGTATGGCTGGGAAACACTTCTTAATCGTTTACATTGGAAGCGCCCCTCAATAGATTCATTATTTGACCCGCAAAAAGTAGCGCGGCTCTCGATTACTGCCATACCAATGTGAAAGCGTCCGATAGTGATGGGCCGCTCGATACTCAGGTTTCGACACTGTGTCGAGCTATCGAAGCACTGGAGATCGAAGCACCGCTTCGAGGCTTGCTTCAAATGCGCCGGTCACGTGATTTTGAGCACGCTAACGTAATGACGTCATTGATATCTGCGCAGTCAGCAGTCGATTTGGTCAGTAACTAGTCTGCTGAAGTCCTTTAGCTCACGGTTGTCTGTGCTATATTGATAAAATACGCTAACCCGAGTTCAAATCCTAGTTGGGGTTCGCATATGTTGAAATAAGGATTTTGTATACTTGTAGTACTTGTTTGAAAGTTAAAAAAATATATTTTGGAGACATTATGAACGATTTACATGGAGCACCTTTTTCCTCGGTGTGGAATTGTGTCCACCAAGAATCTGTAACAAATCGATGAGCATATTTTGCGTAAGGTAGCACGTATTATAACAATCCAGAATCTATTCTACCCCATGTCGATCATATCACAGAGGCTAAGAAATGCTTCACTAAAGCCGACGAGGTCATTACACCAGTATATGCGCAAGACATTCCTCATTAAACGTTTTTACTATTCAGTGATTCCCATATCTGTTGCTGATTTGTATTATTGATTTCCAAAAAGCAATGTGAGTAAAAGCGTGTTCTGCATATCTAATTACAACTATCTTTAAAACAGAATCAGCGCCATCAACAGTGTCTTCTGCAATTTTAGGAAAGCCTCGGGATTTCTGCATTAATGAGACAAAACAGTTGTAAAGAAACTTTGCGAATTCATCCAGAGGTGAACGTAAAGTTCACTCAAGTACTGAGAAAAGAGAGCAGCTGGATAAGCACATCTAGAGCCAAACTTTCAAAAAAGCACCTGACTTTGTCATGAACATTCCTTTAGTTGTGAATTCATCTTTTCAAAGGCTGCGCTTGTAAAATAAGCAATCTTCCAAAGTGCAGCACAACAGAGTAAATAATTGACGTAAATAGAATTACTGAAACACAAAGCTTTTGTCGTTTCTGTATTCTTAAACCATCTTCCAGTTACACAATCCCCCGCAGTCAATGTCACATTCAATGTTCCCTGCTCTCTGTCTTGTTACCCAAAGCATCAACACTCAGTTTCATTCAAGGCTTTACCGTCCTTCCTTTCATAGACATAAAATAAAACACATTTCCTCTACATGTCCAATAATAATAGTAAACTTGCAGGAACGAGAAAAAGCACAAGATGGGAATATTTATGACAAGAGCCTGGACATCAGGATGAGAATGTTACTTGTCACCAATTACGTGAGCTCGTCTGCCATCCCTCGGTTACACTGGCACACGTTACACTTGGGGGCAAATTCAATGGAGAATACCGACAATGTACACCTTCAGAAGTGGAATAAATCGACTGTATACGTAGAACATTTCAGATAAACGATGAATTTTGTTAATCATAAACAATGCAACATAACTATTATATGTGTTGTTACTTTTTATTTACACTCACCAAACGTTACATATCTATGAAATGAACATGGGTATTATGTTTATAATCATTCTTACTAAAATACACTGTCAAAATATATTAATGAGCAAATTGATACACATTGGCCTTTAGTAAATATAAATAAGCGTGTGCGCTGTCATTTAGGACAGAGTGCATTGTTAACGTGACGCACTCTCTATTGACACGATGTCACGAAAAAAAAGAAACAGCGCAGTCCATGCAAACTCAAATCCTCCTTGATGTTTGACCTTATGATTAATTGTCAATATCAAATCAATAAAGTCATTTTAAGAAGATGACAAGTCTGCTATAGTCAGTTTAATCAACGCTTCTTTTAAAAAGTTTCCTTATACAGAATATAAAACAGAATCTCAATGATACGGGACTCGCGAGTAGTAACGAATATGCGACACTGAGAATTTATAATTCCTAATAACGGGAAGAAGTAAAAACTACGACTTCCTAAAATGGACACTGTAAATGTAGGCATTTCAATAAATAATTTAGGAGGCTTGTGTGTACATTTCAATATCGATTTAAGAACTACGTATGCCACCTATTGTACTATAAACGGTAGCTCAAGCAGCACTTAACAGTAAACAGTGTCGTGGCGAAAAATTCATCATCAGAAGGCTTTTACCTAAAAATAAAGGCTATTAGGACTCGAGATAGACAGACAGAGTTTTATGGCTTTATTGCAATAAATCAACCACACAGACTCAACCCAATTCGTCCGAATGAGATTGAGCGACGATCATTTGAACCATTGAAGCTTTTATAACAATTTCTTATCATTTTAGCTCATTCAATTAGCTGACTCTGCACCTGGTTCAACTGTCCATTGTCCCTCTTAGTGTCTGTTTGGCTTATTCTGATTGGTCTAAGACTGGGTGGATAGCTTCCTCTTTCCATCTTTGGGCTTTCCTGATGTAATTTCCTATCTTTTCTAACCTTGCTCTAATGAGCTGGTTTGCTTACCTCCACTGACTCCCTCTTACTCCCATCCGACCAAATCTTAAGTTTCCATGAGAACCCTTATCATCTCCTTAGACTGGTCTGCTCGTGGAATGTGTTCTCTTTCTATTCTGTTCCCATTTTTTCTAACTGGCCAAGGTTACTATTCCATATATGGGTTTTCCTC
>JANRMT010047472.1:0-13241 GCA_026402145.1 Polypterus bichir lapradei
CGCTTCATATACTTTTGCTGCCTTCTCAATAGTGTAATGCATTTTTTGAACAGGTTTCATTCATCGAAGTGATCACTACCCAAATCGGTACTCGTGAATCTAAGATGTTTAACAGGCATTCCCAGTATTAAGTTGTGGATTTGCCTGCGAATATTTAGCGGCAGCGTGTCTATGAACGTAATTTAAACTTAAGCTTTACACCTTACTTTCCTATTGATATGTGTACAAAGGCTTGTTCAGCGTCAGAGGGTTGTTCGTTTCCTACTGCATCAATAAGCAGCTCGTCTTCCTCTTCATCTGAGACATCACACACTGCATGCACAGGTTTACCTTTCCCAGTCCTGCAAAGTCAGTTCACATGAGCCGCTCTGAGTACATGCATTGAAGGTTCTCAGCTGTGCTTGCGCTATCTCGTGCGATCTTGCGATGTCCACGGCTTTATTTAATGTTAGCTCAGACCCGGCACTTAAAAGTTTCTCTCGCACTTTTGCTGAGTTTGTGCCAAACACTATTCTATCCCTGACCATCTCATCTTCGTTTGCATAAGCACAGTCCTTCACCAGCGAATATTTCGCGGCAGCGTGTCTATTGGATAGCTGCTGACGGACGGCCTTATATGGGCAGGCACTCAATTACATGGGAGGCGTGACGATGAGGGACCCAACTCCGCCTCACACGGGGACCGAGCCGCAGGCTATGGCCATATATATGTACATAAGTAGGTTCCAGTTATGACCGTTACGCCTAACTTTTGTAAGTAAGCTGTAAGGAATAAGCCTGCCAAATTTCAGCCTTCTACCTACACGGGAAGTTGGAGAATTAGTGATGCGTCAGTCAGTCAGTAAGTGAGTCAGTCAGTCAGTGAGGGCTTTGCCTTTTATTAGTATAAAATATATATATATATATATATATATATATATATATATATATATATATAGTGGCACACGGCTGGGGATGGAGGACCGGAGGAGGGCTTGGGGAAAGAGGAGCAGGGACACCCGAAGTGCTTCCGGGGATGCAGTCGGCACTTCCGCCACACTGGGGCATGTCGGTGGAAGATTGCCGGGAAACACCTGGAGCACGTCCAGGTGATTATTAAAGGGGCCGCCTCCCTTCATACAATGGCTAGAGTCGGGTGAAAGATGGACAAAGTCTCTGGAGGAGGCAAGGAGGCGGTCTGAAGAGTAAGGCATTGTTGAGGGCCTGGACTTTTGAGGGTGATTGGTGCTGCGGCACTGGGATGTGTGTGTTCACTTTAACTGTAAATATAGTGTATAACAAACGTGTTGTGGTGCATAAACGATGTCTGCCTGTCTGTGTCCGGGCTGTTCCCCACAATATATATATATATATAAATATTGTGGTATATGGCCGGCAGTTTTTTCCGGCCAATACCCCTATACCGCTGGATGGAGTCCTCCCTGCAACATGGAGGTGCCCCGAATTCCAACAGGGCATCATGGACCTTGGAGTTTTTCTTCACAGCCCTGCTGGATACCATGGAGGCCACCAGGGGACGCTGCAGGGAGGAACAGGGAATTGTATCTTCCAGATCCTGAAAGTACTCCCTAGTCACGGGGACGGAAGAAACGAAGTACTTCCGGGCTGAAGAAAAGAAGGAGTTTTTACCTGTCCCGAAAGTGCTATGAAATCACATGGACTGAAGGACAGACACACTTCTGGGTCAAGAACTATTAAAGGACTGTGGGAGATCCCGGCAGGCTGAACCGAAGTTGGGTGGGAGTGTGATAGAGCTGCTGGGAGGGGAGGATTGCTTGTTATTATTGTTATGATTATTGTTTATTGAGAACTAGCAAAATACCTGCGCTTCGCAGCGGAGAAGTAGTGTGTTAAAGAAGTTATGAAAAAGAAAAGGAAACATTTTAAAAATAACATAACCTGATTGTCAATGTAATTGTTTTGTCACTGTTATGAGTGTTGCTGTCATCAAGAATTTGATTATCATTATTTCTTTCAATCAGGTTCGTATTTGGAGGACGTGTTGTTATGAAGTTACATTCCATGTCTGTCAACCGTTGTAAAGATAACAGGTTTCATTCATCGAAGTGTTCACTACACAAATCGCTACTCGTGAATGTAAGATGTTTAACAGGCATTCCTGGTATTAAGTTGTGCTAAACGTACGATGGTGTGACGTAAGGGGAGCTGACTGTAAAATGGCAAGGAGGCGCGTATTTTGAACGAAAAGGGAGAAGACAGCGAAGGAGTGGAAAAGTGAAAAGGAAAACTGTTTAAATAAAGAGCTAGGAAGGTGAATGGAAAGAAGCAGCCAGCGGTAAACAAAGGAAGACTTCGTAATAAGGACGGTTTGGTGCACGTAGAAGGTGTAACAATAAGATTGTTAAGCCTTATGATAATGTTCCCGCACGGAGGATTTAGAGAGATGCACTGGGAGAAGTATAATCTGAACCTCTCTACAGTTTTGTTTATTTTCGGGCTGTAATGTTCATCAAATTTAAGTATCATCTGGTCCAGTGGTGGACCGTGCATCTCACACCTAGGCCTTCAGTAGTGCTCCATCTGAATCAACCCGTCCCTCAAAAACTAATTTATGGTTATAAAAACCATCTTAATATGCAGAAATACAGTATAAAGAGCCGCTGCATCGCAGACAGATAACTCCTGTAGCCACAATAAATGCCTTTATTGAATAGACAAACCAGGGGTGAACAAGTTCCTTTCTACTGCAGCTACAGCCGCAACACACATAAAAAACATCAATAATAACTCATAAACTTGCAATATTATTTAGGAAAACTGCAACATTTTACTCACCAAAAATTCGGATTATTTGTAAACAAAATCCATCCTACTCTCTTTCCTCAAAAACAGTTCAATTACTCTGTCGTACAAATTATCCGTGCGCTTCAGTTCCATCAAAAAGTCCCTTTCTATAGCCATCAAAGCTAATGCTGAAAGTCGAACCTGCCCTGTTGTATTTCTGGCATAAGTTTTAATTCGCTTTAGGGCTGAAAATGTCCGCTCGACAGAAGCAGTGTACATGGGAATGGTCACCGCCAAATATACCAATGTGAACAGCTGCCCCATGTGCTCATTCAGATTTTTCTGATGAAGGAAGTCAAGGAGATCAGTGGGAGATTTTCCTGCAAAATCATCCATGGCATACATTACAGTCAGTTCTGTTTTTAGCCGAGACAGATCAAAAACTGCTCCGTGGCTCTTGTGTTAAACTGGAGAAGGCTGCATGCTGGAAATTTTTCTTGTATTCCCAAAACTTCTGGGGGTCGAGGAGCGTGACAAACATCAGTTTTTCGTGGTCTTGAAATCTGGTCTGTGTCTGGCAAATAATATTGTCCAGAATCCTGCCATGGAGTTGGCGGTAGTGCGCGCGAGGATCTTGCGCTCGGAGCGCCTGCGGTGAGTTCATTGGCCTCGTAAAGTTCCTATCGACTTCTATCTAATCAATGGGTCTGAATACGGTGACGTTGCCGTACGCCTGCTAGAGGGCCCTACTGACACTAACTCAAAATCTGATTGGTTGAAGCAACAGTTTAATCAACATTTATTCTTTGTTTGAGGGCCTGCAGAACGGATTGTGAAGGCCTCTCTGCCTGGCAACAAATGATGGCTGAAATGTGATTGGTTAAATGCTTTAATATGAAAATACATGTCTGGAAGCAGCACAACTATCGGAAAAGCTATGAAAGGAAGTGGACAGACTATTTGGAATTATTTAATAAGTATTCATGGACAAAATATAATTAACATCAGTTTGTGATTCAGATATTTTTTTAGGCCAGCAGAGAAGGCATGACTTCGCCAGGTCTTTAGCACTGAGGCTTTATACCCTGTGTCTTCTCATTAAACTTGTATCTCGCGAATATCTTGTGCGATCTTGCGATGTCCACGGCTTTATTTAATTTTAGCTCAGACCCGGCACTTAAAAGTTTCTCTTGCACTTTTGCTGAGGGAGGGTTTCCGCAGTAGCTGCACGTTATTAAACATGTGAACACGGTGGCACAGTGATTGTGCGCGACCTTCGATGAAATAATGTTTTGTTATCGACAAACAGAATATACGTAAAAAAAAATGTGCAAAATTTGCTGTCTCCAGCCTGTTTCCATCCAACTGGCTTTTTATCGATAAAATGGTGTGCGTGATGACGTCATCCCCTCAAAACGAACTGTCGCATAAGTTTTGTTGTATCGCAGAAAAAAATCTGCCCTTGAGCCGTTTCCATACATAATTTTGTGTATGTCGCAAATTATCTACCTTTTGTTTTCCACGTTACACCCCTTCCACTAAACAAAGAAACAAAGAAATGGAGAGATTATTCAGACAGTTTTTTGAAATTTGCCAGCTTACTGTTATTTCAGTTTCACAAATAATTGGAATTGTACATAATATCCGAAGACAACAGCAGAATGAAGCAGTTGCTTGTCTGATAACCCTAGAGCTCGAAGAAAGTACCCCAGTGCGACGAAACCCACGGGTATGGGAGAGACGACGGAATAAGACCTTCTGGGAGGAAGTGGTGGAGAGACACTTCACAGAAAATCTCTGGCTGCAACATTTTAGAATGACACGGCCGACGTTTGAGATGTTGTGTGGATTCATCAGTCCTGATGTTGCGCCCATCACAGGTTGCCACCGACCACCGGTTCCAACCCAAAAGCAGATTGCCATCGCCCTTTACAAGCTGGCAACCTGCGCCGAGTATAGAGTAGTTGGAGAAACTTTCGGGGTTAGTAAAACTACCGTCCATCGATGTGTATATGCTGTGTGCACCGCTATTAAAGAAAAATTAATGCGGCGTTATATCAGACTTCCGACTGTAGCGGAGGCCAATGAAATTGCATACCGCAATTCCTTGGTGCATCTTGTGCCACAGATTTACGGTGCGCTGGATGGCACTAATGTGCCTATTCTTCGCCCGACGGAAGGCTACCGCGATTACATTAATCGCAAAGGGTGGCCATCTATTGTTCTCCAGGCCCTTGTTGATGACAGGTGCATGATACGAAACATTTGCGTTGGCACTCCTGGAAGTGCCCATGATGCAGTTGTGTTTGCAGCATCGGATCTGTACAGGTGAGCCTACCTTTCAACATCCCGTCTCAGTGCGATAACAACTGAATTAGTACTATAACCTGCTTCCCTTAAGGTTTTTAATGAAAACTGAAATTTGAATTTATACAAAATAACGACGTTTAATCAAAAAAACTAAAGTTAATATTAATGAGAGAATTTCTCATATATGCTAAAACATCTGCCATTTAATAATAAGAAAAAAATGTTTAGATAATGAAACACACGGTTTATTAAATATTTTGACTGGCACAGTAAATTACCTTTGCGGTTTTTGTATTATTTATACATCCTGGGAGACACCCCCAGGCTACAGTTGATGTGAAGGGAGTTCAGGTACCCCTTTTAGTAGCAGGAGACCCAGCCTATCCGCTACTGCATTGGCTCATCACGAGAAATAACGAGTCTCTTCATCAGACCATGCGAACCGCTCCGCTATTCTCGTTTTGATTGCACGTGATGAAAATGTATCATGTGACACATTTATTTGCGTTAAAGCCCTTTTTTTACGACAAAAAGTGTTTCCAATGTAGTTTTTGCGACATCTGAAGTATCGATATGGAATTTATGCGCTAAAGTTAAACGGAAAAATATTATGTCGACATGTACATTTTATCGATAATTAGCATTTCCATCAGCTAAAATTTGAAGCGCTAAATATTTTTTCGCAAAAACTCCTTGGATGGAAACCTGGTTGTGTGATGCCGCACTCAGCATCATGTTGACTCTTTTGTTAAAACTCTAGGAAGAGAAAAGACAAGCTGGTTTATGGAGCAAATACAATCTTTTTTTTTTTTTCTGAAGTCAAAAATAGTTTTCCAAATAAAGGACGGTGTGCAAAAAGGTGCAAGTAGTATACAGTATATGCTGATATAAAATAACTGTTTAAAGAGCTAAAAATAAACCCATCACGTACCGCTCAATCCTTTCTGCGCTTCTGGAACGATCCAGACTCACGTGGGCTAATACATACGCGACAAAGATAGGACCCAAATATGGGTGATGGTAAAAGTGCCTGACAATATATTTTTTTAAATGACTGTATGTGTGATCGCTCAATACTGGGCCAGCTTGAAAGAGGTGTGCTGGGATGCAGTTCAGTAGGATTCGGGAACAGTGTGATCGCTAAACGTGCCTTGGCACGGAAAACAGACATAACATCAATGATGGGACAAGTCAGATACCCTAAAATTATTCTTCCACAAGGGCCTGCTGAAACAACCAGAAACATCTTAGCAGGGCCTGGCACAAAGAAAATGTCACATACTCCAAAAGGAAATATTTTTCTAAATGAGAAATTATATTAAGTATATCATGGAAAATTGGAAGTTTTTGATTTTGACGACTAAGTAGAGTTTACTATAAACATTTTAACAATATGTAAATTTACTTAGGTGCATTTACTTATCATATTTGTACAATAGTGCCTACTGCTGAGGAATGGGGTCCGGGCACCACTTGCCATAAATGTAACAACTGCAAAGCTCAAGAGACTAGTGATCAATCAAAACAATTTATTATGGAAATATTCTACTTTTGAAGTTATTTTGATTTTGGCCATGACTTTGGTTATTTGTTCTGGGGAAAAACTGAATAACTCTTGTGTGTTGACTTGCCATCATAATAATTCTTTTGTTTTGCCTTTAAAGTAAGACCTCCTTCTACCTCTGCCATTCCCTAGACCAAGCTGTATAGGCACTTCTTTCAGTCAGTACAAATCGATCAACTTGAAGGGTCCAAAATAATTGCAGAAAGCAACTGCTCCCAGCATTCACATTGGTTACCACTGGATTCTCATCTGGAGTGATTTTCTTCTGATCAGTACAGCATACTTTAAAACAAGCCCGTCACCTGTCATTTCCTTTGCACCATGGTACCAGAATTTTAAATAAAATATGCAGTTAATGTTGTAAAAGCCTCAAACAGCAGAATTTGTAAAAAACAAAGATAACTTTGTATAAAAAATGTGTATATAAATAAAGAAAGCTGAGAAGAGTATTTGATCATAGAAGAGATTGATCATTCTCATAATGTTTCACTTTCATGTTATATTTAAGAATTGTACTGTATTCTTTAGCCTTCAGTTACTGAACTACTACCATTTCATACCTGCTTTTACCTGTCAGAGATGAACAAAATAACATTTTAAATGCAAATCAAGCAGCCAACAGACCCTTCAGCACTTACTCTTCAATTCTGCAGGCATGTCGGATTTCAAAGCTGTTTTCATCTGCAAGGCAGCGGGTACCATTCCCTTGAACACAACATTCTCTTTAGGCAGGTCTATCAGGATGAGTCGAGCAATATCTCTCATGTACACCCGGCTGATCATCTGTTCAAATATATTGATAGTGAGAACGGACAGAACTCTTAAGCAGATTAACATTGTCATACACAACAGTGAAAGAGTGAGTGCTTGCTAGTAAGATTTGCATCATTTAAAAGTCAAAAACCAGTATTTACATCTGCTTCCTTTGATTGACTGAATGAGCTTCTACACTTTGTCAAATTTGGTCCGGTAACCATCAAGCACCCCATCATCTCCAAAAGCACCCCACTCCATGTTGATACATATGAAGCCCTCAGTTCCCTCCTCTAGCTCCACGTTTTGCAGCTCTTCCATGTATGGAAAATAAGAATTTATATATTAGCATAAATTGACAAAGTAATTAACAGCTTCTGAAGCATTAGATTTAGCATAAATTAGACATGTCAAGTAAATAAGATATGTCAAGTAAATAGTTAAATAAAGACATTAGTCATATTGCATTTTTAGTTAAGCTTGAAGCAAAATTACCAATATTGGGAAACCTAGAAGAATAGAGCAGGAAGAAAATGACGTACAGAAACTACCCGAGGACAAAAGAAGGGAGAATAAGAACACCTTTTGTTTGAAGGCCAGGAAGCAAGGAATGATACCAATGATGAAATACAGAAAATGTTGATGGTCATGGTAGGCACGTAAGAAGCCAGCTGCAGAAAGGAGTCAGAAGATGATAATGGTTCCCCTGAAAACTTGCGAAGCCAGCCAGTCAGGTGCAGAAGTGAGTCAGAATGGACAACAAAGGCATTGTTTCAAACGAGGTCAAGATGATCAGAAATGATTATATAAACTGTGATTTTTGAACTGTTTGGGGTTCAGCTCGATTTGGCCAAATTAGGTTGAGTCTGTGTTATTGTTTTACTGCAATAAAGCTATATACTCTGTTTGCCTATCCTATGTCTCCTAATAGCCTTCATTTCAGGTGAAAATCTTTTGGTGCGTCCTTTGCTCCAAGATTTTACTTCGACACAAGTAACCAGCATTTGTCCCGTTACCTTTTTAAAATAGTTACAGAAAGTGAGTCAGGCATGGTCGCTGTAGAATTTACAAAAGTAGTATATAAATATAACATCCTGATGGAGACTGCTCACCAATTCACCAATCCAATTTCAAACCTGCTTTATCCAATTCTAACAATATCTGGCATAAGGCAGGAGGTATAAGAAAGCATTTAGAAGTGAGCTGCATGTAATTTCTGCCCAATTCCAAAGACACTGAAAACACCAAAATTGCAGAATGTGGACATCTAATTTTATATATGTTGCACATTTTTGTCATTTTTTCTTAACATAATGGAATTTTTTGGGTGATGTAGACTTATCCTGTGTTATGATTTTTTTTTTCTTCCAATGTTATGAATTTTTTACGTTATAACTTCTATATCGTTTAGGCCCTAAAACATTAGGATTTTTTTTATTTGTGCTTAACGTTGTTTTTTAATTGTGGCTTTAACATTGGAGAAATTATTTTTGATATGTATAGAAATTTTCACAACACTCTTTGTTTTCATAATGAGTGCTGCTTTGTTGAGCCCCTGAGGTTTAGGGAAAAGGGTCTAGCTGCATACCTCTGAACAGCCAATCAGATTTTTTTTGTTTGTTTTGTTTGATGTTTGTGTCACATGATTTATACAGCAAAAACTCCAAGACGGGTCTGCTTGCAGTCCCCAGCACTACTCGAAACTCCTACTACAAAACATGCCTCATGAGTAAAATGTTCCTTCTACAACCCTAACTTCACTAATTATAAGAATGCTTTAAGACAATAATGTGCAAGGTACTGTAATTACTGCACAGGAAGGAGAAGTCATACATGGTTTTAAATCAAGATTAGGGAGATTAAGTTAGAAAAGCAAGATAAGGTTGATGCCAGGGAGTAAGAAAATTGGTATTTCTAACAGAGTCCAAAAATGTGAATCACAAATCTGGGTCAAAAAGGACATCGCGATAGGATCGGGAACCATAAAGTTGAATATTATTTACTAACCAATACGACAGGCAAGAAGCAAAGTCAGAACCCCAAAAGAAGTCAAAACCAAAAAATCAAATTAATATAGTACTAGCTGAAGCCCGCCATAGCATACAGCGGTGTAACGGTGAGAAAGGAATTCAGAAATCAAGAAGAAATAAATACTTCTTGAAAGACGCAGTTGTGAATAGGTGTTTTGGTGGTGACGACAGATAATGAGTCAAAAGATCTAACCCTAGAAAAAGCCACGTACAGTACAACTGACCGTGGCTGAAGACTTGTTGTTAGAATTATTGTGAAGAGTAAACAGCATGTGGGTATGAGGAAGGCCGCGCTTCTAAAATTCGATTACGTAAATATAATCAATAACAACCTCAAAAAAGATGTTGTTGTAGAATTTCTCTAAGTAATTCCTGCAGCTTAATCCAAAAGACTCGTACTACAATATCAGGTCTGTGCTCCAGTCTTTGGGTATCTGACAGTGCATGTAGAATTTCCAGCCAAGCAGGATTACATGTGAAAGTGATAAATAAATGAGGCTGTCCGAATTTACGTACTATGGCCATGGCATCCTGCTAGTTTTGTTGCCTGTATCTTGGACTTCCTGGAAATGTGGACGGTAATATGATCATTTTGCCTACACGTACGTTGTTATTTTCAGCGTTTGCTTACAGTGCATCTGACAGTCCTTTGTATTGTTCCAAGCGCAAATCTTGTGGATCTAATCTGAGATAGTTGAGACGCGCACCCTCTGTTTTAACATAAGCATCTACAACGTACTGTTTGAATAGTTCGCCGCTGGAGTGCAAAATACTAAATGTATTACTCATTGCTAATCTGTATGCATAAAATTGGCATTGAGTAAGCCTTATTCACTTGGCGGATCTTTTATCAGGAACATGTTGTAAATCTTTGTGCCAGCCAATGTCTCCGTAAGGGAATAAAAGTGGTAAACCATAGGATCGCAATTCATATTGAGCGTGGAAATCTGTTTACAGGAGTTGCCTATGGGACAGATGCAAATGTCCCTTTCGGCAGGCGGTTCGCCATCTTCTCCAATGAAAATCGTTGCAACATTGGTGTGACATGTCGGGGCATTGTATCGTCATAAATCCTGCCTTGGGTTTTCCTCGAAAAGCATTCGTACAGATGCTGTTGGACTGGACCGAGTGATTTCATGCATGTGTTTGTATGATTTAGCGAAGGGTTTTATGGTTCTGAGCATGGAATCTAGCTGGAGAAGTAAAGTTTTGCTGCATGCAGAGTTTGCTTTATTTTGTAAGCGTACTTCAGAAGCTTGGCGAGAAATGCCGTGTCGGCTGCGTGTGGGCGGGACCGGTTTTGAGGTGGAAGCAGGACGAACCAGAAAAGAAAGAGATTCTCTCGCAACACCTTCCCAATTCACACACTCACACCTTCCTCACTTTTCAAAGCCATCTTCAGTTATGCTTCTTAACAACAAATATCTCATTGTCTATAAATATGTTTTCCTTCTATCAAATCCTTGTTCACTGCAAAAATAAAACCAAAGCCAAGCGAAATGTATTTAAATCATGGCTTTAAACTTACTTTGAGACATCTTTGAGAAATGTTGTCAATTAAACTTATTTACTTTGGCAGTTTTTTCCAGAATACAAGCAAAACAGCTCCCATTTAAACTTGTTTTTTTTTTTTAAGTGTTCTCTAGTCTTTGTGTATTCATTCTTGCAGTGTATTCTGTGTTCTCTCTTTCTTTTACCTTCCATACACTGACCACAAGCAGTCAGCAAACATCCATTTCTTTTAAACCCACAAAATCAGTTTCATCCACTTTACTCAAATGTACTTAATTGTTATTTTTATTTTTTCTTTATATACATATATACATACTGTATACGATCTTTGCAATTTATACTTATCTTGTTTGAACTACTTTGGCTTTCATATATTTAATTACTATACTTCCCAACAGTGACACTGCCTTGATAAAAAATCTCTCCATGTGTCTCTTTTGCTTGATTACAAAATCCCATTTACACTCGTTATGTGCTTAATTACTTTACTGTGTCACTCATTAACCCACTACTTGGGTCTGAAGCTCATTTACACTCACACTTGTCTCCACTCCTGTGGTTTATTTTACTACCAGTAAGAGATAATAGAGCTTATGCAGTCACTCACTCAAGCATTACTTATTTGGGAATGGGACAATTAAAATATATGTGTGTGTGTGTGTATAGATATATAATATACTAATAAAAGGCAAAGCCCTCACTGACTCACTCACTCACTGACTGACTGACTGACTCATCACTAATTCTTTAACTTCCCGTGTAGGTAGAAGGTTGCCCTCCTACCACCCAGCTCAGCTCATTGTCTGGGAGTTCCCATGGTCCTTTTATGCTCCCTGACCCGGAGGTGTTTCTGCCCAACAGTCCATAAGTCCTTATTCCTTCCGGGTCAGGGTAAATAGTCCTTTTCTTCAACCCGGGAGCACGTCGTTTCTTCCTGTCACGTGACCGTGACGTACTCCCGGGTCATAGGGCACATAAGAGCCTACGAGCCCCCCTACAGCGACGCCTGGTGGCCCCCAAGGTATCCAGCAGGGCTTTGTACAAACACTACATAGTCCATGATGCCCTGCTGGAACTCGGGGCATGTTCATACTGTCGGGAGAGCTCCTCCTGGCGGCCTGGGGGTGAGGGCCGGAATAAAATGCCGGCAATCCACCACAATATATATATATATATATATATATATATATATCCCGATCTACATACTGTCAAATAAACGAACCACACGCCGTGGCGCAACACGAGAGGCTTCGCCTCTAGCGCTGACGTCCAAGGTTTGATTCCCGACGGGGGTGCGGTGAGTGTGTATGCCTGATGAGCCCAGAATTAGGGCGAAACACGTGCCGTGTATTGTTTGCATTATTTGACAGTAAAACTATTTCAGTATATTCAATATATATAAATCAGCGCTTCCCGATTCATTTTACCCTCGCACCCCCTTGGTTTGAGAAGAAGTATGAAAAAATATGAGGTTAACGCAGAAAAACAGATCACCAATTGAAGCTTTATGAATAATGGATACTTTATTCACCATCAATAATTGTTTTGGTAAAACCATACTCAGTGTAATCCTCCTTCCATTTTCTAATTTTTTTCGTGACTAGCCATGATTAAATGAATGATAAAAAAGTAAGAGCAAAGCGAGGGTGACTTATTGAAGCAAGCAGGCGAGAGCTCAATAGCTCACAGGCTCGAGGTAATGCGCGTCAAGTCGATCTGAAATGCGCGATCAGATTCGAAAAAATATATCTTTTCAAGTTCTATTTGGATATAAGTAGGTTCTATTTAGTCGACAGAAATATCTTTGGTAGGAATGTAAGTTGAATTTAGTCTTTAAGTTTCTATGGTGAAGAAATATGGTGACGAAAAATGTATGCAATGATGACTACATTTAACTTACATTCCTACCAAACATATTTCTGTCGACTAAATAAAAATTACTTATATTTAAAATTTAAATAGAACCTGAACAGATTCGATAGTTCATAATACCCACGCAGCACTAAGTGCACGTAAGAGCGGGAGTCATCCGTTTTAACAAGCAGTGTATTGCACTGATACGACATAGCCTGCCCATTTAATTATTTAGGCGCACGAGCACAGCTGAGAAGCTTCGATGCATGTACTCCGAGCGGTTCACGTCAACTGACTTTGCAGGACTGGAAAAGATTAAATTAAGTTCATACACACGCTACCGCTAAATATTCGCAGGCAGTTTCCACAACTTAATACCGGGAATGCCTGTTGAACATCTTACATTCACGAGTACCGATTTGGGTGGTGAACACTTCGATGAATGAAACCTGTTATCTTTACAACGGTTGACA